>DWDU01002444.1:0-12740 GCA_018245575.1 Jemadia suekentonmiller
GCTTCTCAAATTCCATATGACGCAATGACATTGTGGCTGATGAGACCTCTCGTTTCAAATTATTATTCTGTTACTCTCGCTTTGTGAGATTTTATTACTGCCATTTATGTTTTATGTTCCAGTGTTGTGAGTGAAGCCAGTAGTGCAGTCTTGTTGCTTAAGTTTTATAGGTTAATATGTTGAATAAGTACATATTTTCATATCTTAATTAATACAAATCTAAGCTAATTATATTATATTTGTAGGAAATAATTGTAGAATGATATTGAATTTGGCGCTCATAACGGCTGGGTTGAATATAAACAACATTTCAACGTTTTAACGTGTATAAATTGTAATTTACAATTTTATAAACACGTAGGTATGTCTGTATGCTGAAAAGTGGACAATTGTAAAAGCTTGAACTGAGCGGGAGTTTGATCTCGTGTAAGTCTGAAACTAGCTGGGCCATCCAGAAACACATACACGTCAGTAAACCTGGCTCATATCTTACCATGTATATAAACTCACCAAATATTTTACAGTAAAATAATCCACACTAAAACAAGAGACGCAGTCTTAAGACAGTGCCAGTGGACATTTTCTTAGAAATAACTATATTAGAAGTTTAGGTGAAAATAAAATTACTTATTAGTCTTATGTTTAGGCTAGATTGTAATAATACTGAGGTACTAAAGTATTTAGACCTTAAAATATATAAAAAAAAACTAAAACAAAACCTGACTGGTAGATCGACCCTCTTTAAGATAATAACAATTACAATTGTACGCAAAATAAAGAATAGAGTTCGTCTCGTAACTACTCCTATCTTTATTGAAGCTCATAGACATACGTACTGCAGTCAAATCGGAGATATAACCAAGGAAGGCGTGATCAAGAGTACCTTTAACATGCACGCGTTTATGACGACTTTGATGAGATTTTTAGTGTCCACCTACCCCTAAAGGCGGTGATGTGACTATATAAAGAATTTTTGGATATCCGTGTCCACTACTACTGTCTAAACTCAAAGGTTTAGTCAAGAATTTGTATTTATGAACATTTTTGCGAGTCTTATACTTCGAGGAAGAAATTTTTCAAACTTTTCTAATGTACGCTAATAAATAATCAATGTGCCAACAGGGTTGCCAAACTGCGGTTATAATAACTATATGCCAATTATATAGAAAAAAACACAATTTCACGCCTGTAATCCCCGAAGAGATATGCAGAGGAACGTAAGACATTCCCAAGTTTCACCAGTCACGTTTATTATATAAATTTTACTTTAACGCGTAATTACTAACAGTTTAGATTCCGAATTACAAGATAACGTTAACATTATCCAAAACAAAAAAATAAGTACACATAAGAAACATTACAATTCACTTGTATCTTGGCAGCTAATAGATAATTCATTCCAATATCTCTCTAACCATTTACGATCCCACCAAACCCACGGACCGACGCCACAATGGCTTACCCACAGGGAGCTCAGGTAACAACGTAAAAACATACAGGCAGAGGGCAAGGAAGAGAGAAGATCGCGCTATCTGACTCGCTCGCAACAGATTAGGGTTCGTTTCCACGGTCGACTTTCATACAAATGTTCTGGAACATTCACTCATTACAATGAAAATTGTTCTCTTTGTGTAACAGATAAAACACAAAGTTTTATATATCTATGCAATATCTCAGCTCAACTTGGAATTAATAAAGTAGTTTATATATGAATATACAAGGTTATTAATAAATTTATATATTAACTAAACAAGTTATATTTTCAAATGAATGCATCGATAAAACGCTTTCTATATGATTAATGGTAGGTATACGTTAAAAATCTATAATTTGGTTTATATTTTAGTACCTTCCAGCTTTGTAGTTTTATTTTTACTGGCTTAAGGTAATTAAATATTTACCGTACAAAGTTATAATAAAAGTAACGGCTCTCTGAGAAATTTTTATCTTATAACATGTGTTCAAATTTTACTGAGTTCTATTGTGTAAGTTCGACGACGGAAATATAGAACAAATTGCCAAGTCATTATTGGGTTCGTCCTGAGGTAGCAACCGTGGAAACCAACCCTAAGGGCTGAGGTGAAATCATCCTATGAATATCTTATCAACATTTTTTCGATGTTCTGCTCAAACCATTTACAACACCCGCTGCACCCGAATAACAATTATGTGGTTACCATCTTTGAAAGTTATACCATAAGATAAAAGTTTCAATATAAGAGATCAGATTCAAGAAAGAGATCTGATTACGACATTTAAAGGTAGTTTTACACACAATTATATAATTGTACTTCTGATTATTGGCTTTTTACATATAACGGACAAAAATAAGTGTCAACACTAAAACCATGTTTTTCACGCGAAGTCATATACACGATATTTAGCAGAAGAGAAACGGATGAATAGAGTTGAAGAATATTAACTCACGTAACGTATGACGCATCTAGCGGACGCCGATATGACAGTTACAACATGGTACTCTCGCACGAAAACAAACAGATCTTTTTCATAAGCGCCTTTGTTTCCGCACCAGGGTTCAACGACTCACCTGTGCCCGACTGCGCCCCACAAAGAAAATAATGTTATTGTCACTTCGACGCACCGGGTGTATTGACCGCTTTTTATGCTCGCGACCGATTCGCTATAGATTACATCCGTGAGTACGTGTTTCGCGAACAGATTCACGCGTCGATGCTAATTAGCTTAATTCGATTTTCGAATGTGTACACACATATGCTTTTTCCAGAACTGCCAATCAATGATCGGTTATATAAACATCGTGTGACACGTACTCATTGCAACTCGTAACGTATATTGTAGTAACATTACTGAACTATCAGCTGATTTATTCATCATGTATTAAAAGTGCTGAACTGCTAAATTCACTATTTGTATTTAAATCATTTGGGTTGCATATGTTTTTTATTGTTGAAATGCATTGTAAAGAAAGCAGTGTAATTTAAATACCAATTAAACATTGAAAAGGCATAAAATTACCGTTCACACAAATAGACAAACATACTTAAAATTACACGAATGCAGTTAAATAAGAATCATAACATATGCGGTCATAAAAACACAGCTGAATAAACAAACGTTACAATAATCAGGTAGACTGAGCGCTCGTTTCGTACGTCTGCGACATAAAAATATGTAACAAGTGTGTCAAACAATAATAAGACATTTGGTTAATACACTTCGTTATTTAAGTAATTTAATTTTATAATTTACTGCCTAGTTAGTCGAGTGGTTGCAAAAACAACTATTGGTGTAAAAGTCCTGAGTTCGATCTTTGGGTCGGGTACCTTAGTGGTAACTTGGAGTCTGGATTTGTATCAGGTGCATGGCAATAGGCTAACTACCTATTCCATAATGAGACGTACATATAACTGGGAGTGTTTGTCTTCTGCCTACCTCTTAACAGTAAAATAACGAAACGGAGTTATAAAGTGTGTGTACATGGCAGATTCGAAAGAGGTAGATCTGCATATGTGCATACTTATTTTCATCATCAGCCTACGTTGGTCCACTGCTGCACATGTGGCTCCTAGAAGTGCGCAGGCCGTAGTGTAGGACGTCCTCTGGCCAGGTGGATGTCGACGTACGAAAGGCTGCAGGTATAAGCATAGGACAGGCCGTGATGGTGGTGTTTAGGTAAGGCCTATATATGTACGTACGTCGGAATATGGGAAAAGCCCTAAAAGAAGGCCAGGTCATAAGTTTTTTTAATAAACGTATATGACGGCTACAAGGAATGTGCAAGAGTCGAATGAGGCTAGCCAAAGCGCCAAACCCTTAATCTCTGCTTAGCCTTATCGGAAATATCCTTGATAATATGTTGGAACTTTATGAATGGACAAATTATATTTATGTGTAAACAATGACAATAAAACGATGGTACCATGTACAGATAGATAACCAATTGCATCTTAGGTTTTTTATTGCAGAATATGAGTACTTACCTACATTCAAAGGGCTGGGGGAAGTATTGTGGAATTATTCAATTTTACTCATTATCTGTCTGTCGGTAATCAAGCTTCTGTCAAGGTGTACACGTTACAAGGAAACGCCATTAAGGGCTTAAAATTTGAATTTCGAGTACAAATGACGTTGCCCGTTGAAAATGAAAGATTAAATCTGTATGAAGTATTTCATTGTAATTTAAAATGAACCTTTTAGGGGTGATTTTATTAGAAAATATAAAATGGGTGGGAGAAAATAACTTCCATTTTAATTCAACGGAAATTTTCAACGCGCTAAGGATTTCGTAAAGGTTAACCTTACTATGGCTGTAGCAGACTACCAGATAATTCAAGTAATTGTTACTTAACGTTCCAAAGACTTTTAATAAGTGGAGTTCTCATGTCATAAACGTGGATATCTCCACGTATGTCTGCTGACCGATCACCGCTGATGAAATGCCTAGAGAATTACATTTACCTACACGGGAATGTTTATTATGAAGACAAGATTCAACCGTACATTCCGCGAAACTTTAGTAATCTTAGAAGCGTAGATACCGAGAAACACGATTATTTTGTTGAACACTTTTAAAACTGATTCATCAAAATATCTGATTCATGGAACAATCTACCGACAATCACGACGTGTATAATTCCGCTATGTAGGTATTTGAAATACACGATCATACCTCCATCTCTATGGCGTTATTAGTTTTTGCTGTGTTTTCTTTCTACCATATTCCACTCCGGGAGTCCGAGTTCAAATTCTGCCATGCACCTATTTTTTACACTATCACATGCGTTTTGATATAAAATATCACTTCCTGTAACAGTGATTTGACAATGTAATGAATACAGTACACCGTTATCATCATCAGCCTATTGAAGTCCTGAACATAGTTCAGTCCTCATCTGAGGGATTACACCTATAATCCCGACGCTGGGCAAACGGGTTGGGGATCGCAGAGCACGACTATTCGCACCGCCTATTCTCTTGTCCGTATAAATATATATTTAAAAAATATTAGTATATACGAATATTTCTTTGTACCCAGACACAGAACAAATAATTGTGCTCATCACACAAATATTTATTCCGGGTGGAAATCGAACCCACGACCCATAGCGGTCAGGTTCCTGACCACTGTACCTATGGGACAGTCAGAATATGGTATATAGCTGTTTGTATAGTTGAAATCTATAAATGCATTGCACAAGTAGAATACGCACACAAGTGCACTAATCGCATACGTAATAAAGTTCGTGCGTTCGTCAATACGACGCAATCGTGACCAAGAAACGCGTTACGTACGACAGTCGATAACGCGGGCCGATACCGCCGAGGTTTCCACGTTTTTTAATTGCGTCAAATACGCATTATGTACACGACAGTACTTGGTGCGTGAACGCCTACATTGTGTATGCGACGGTAATACAAGTATTATATTAGAGAAATTATAAGCAGGCCTAAAATCTACTCCTTTATGCTAGCAGTCGAAATAAAGCGTCATTTTCCAAGAGATGTTTTTTGTAGTTGTATATATTAATCGTATTAATTCGTTTCATAAATCGTCTTACATTGTATTACAGTAAGTTCCACGAGAGAGGATTTTCCTATCCACAAACGATATCCTGTATATTACTATATTTACTCATTTCTAATAAATGTCGATTAGTTATAGGTGTATTGAGTGGTAGGAGGTAATTTCCCAAAACGTGTATTTCCTTTCATACAATAAATATTCCTGCCGCTAGTGTGTACAATTATATTATGTTAAGGATTAATTATCAGTTATGCTCGCGTTCATTGTCACTATTACATTATTTTAATTTCTTTGTTCTCCATTATTTTACATATAGGTAACTGTATCGGCAAAAAGGCAGAGTTATTATTTAGAGGTATTCTCTAACAGTCAACACAGGGCGAGAGTGCAGAATGTACTCGGTGACAACAAAAATGATATAAAAACATTGAAACACAACTGATAGTAAAAAATGTATACGAATCAATTACATTTACATAAAATAGTGTATATGCACATAATTAACAAAATTTATAATGTAATGTATTAATGTTTCATTGGTCTGATGTACCACTGATGTATAATGAAGACAATTTGTACATTATTCTGTAGAATATAGTCTACTTCAGATACTGACAATGAAATTTAAACCTGTTCCTATTTCAATGTTAGGTTTAATTAATTCACAATTCTTATAAACATTTATGAACGAGTGACTAGATAAAGAAGTTTCGTTCTTAATTAATTTCTGATATAACAAAAATTTCGTATACAATATCCAACGCAGCTTTATTGCAATTACTATAAAAAATGGTACATGAGTTTCAAAAAAATTTACGTGTTAAAAAAATTATATAATGTTTCTACCACACGGTGCTACATTATATAGGAGTTTGGACAAAAGTACAAGTTTGGACAAAAAAAGAATTATTTATAATGCGTACAAAAAGCGTGCGTCGCGTCGTGACGTGCCGTCCGCCGCGCCTCCGCGTAGATAACATGAATTAGTGTTATTACACCACGTACGAGCAGTATGTGGACGGCCAGACACAGACCGACCGTCCCATTCAGCCGCCGCGACCACACAGCCGGAACTCACAATCTCGACCCTCGATAACTTAATCGTTACAAGTATTAAATTAACTTAGAACGACATGTCCTCCCGTCGAATTGTCAGACGTATAAAGAATTGTGTAAAATATGTAGGTATACATTTTGTTATAATTATTGTATTTTATGAAATTCCTCTACCCGTACGAGGTTGCTAAAACAGAGAAATACATTGCAATAAATTTATATGAAAATGTTCATAAAATTTAACGAAAAACGAAATGTTTCAAGCAACGTGCAACTCTAAACAAAATTGAAATTAAGAAACGAAATTGGACTTTATTATTTGTGTTTTTGAGAGACTTGAATAAAATAGTTGTTTTACAGAAATAATCTTACTGCGCATTATTAATCTGAGATTCGTCTAAAAAAGAACGTTTACAAGAAATCAAGTCACAAAATGCGTAGAGCGTCCTGACGTGTATGCTACACAATCGTCCGGTCCCATCGCACAATGGTGCACGAACAAAGCATAAAAACGTTTAATGCCCCCTCTTTATACCCACGATAAAACATTGGCCTCCTAAATTGAGACATTTTATTATTAGAAATACGATTTTGACAGTCGTAAACGGGCGGCGATCCGGAGTTATTATATCGAGTTCACGGGAAGAAGTATAGCAATGCGAATACGCAAAAATATAAAGGAATATCATTTGCCACTTTTACTGGCGGTACAACCTTCTGCCGCTAGCGAAACGGCATGCAGACGCACCTATTAAATTTACAAGGAGAATCGCGAATCGTCTAATGCTTGAACATAATCTGAGCTACGAAACATTTAGAAGTACGCGAGTGATACTTGTATTGACTTATTTCATATTTAAATATGCACGCACTCTATCAGAACACGGCACCAGACCGTGCCTTTTCCGAAAGGTTTAGTTGGAATGATCACCAATAAATTAAACTTATTAAAAAAATTATATATCTATAATAAGCTAACTGTTTTAATTATGTGGTATTAATAACCTGGGAGTTTTCTACATTTCTTTGTCTACCGCTTCGACGATTACAGGCGTGAACTTACGTTTTTTTTGTGGTATTAATAAGAAGCAGTTCAGACGAAAGGTACAAATGGATTATGACTGGCCTGGTCATTTAGTGTTTATTACACCTAACTGCTGAAGCAGAAATTCGATACCCACCAAGACAAATATTTGTGCGCTGAGCAAGTGTATTATTATTCTGTTTGATCGTTTACAGATGTAGTTCGTCAGCTATTTCGTTTTCATAGAATTGGCATTCATATAGGATCAGATATATATTATTATAAATTAATGAAAAATTTCCCAGTTCAATTGGGATAAATCAACGACAGAAACGAATGAGCAAAGAATATTAATTTCTTTGCCGTACTGAAAATGCAAAATGTAGAATTTATCATTTTAAGTGGACTACTTTGCCTACCTTTTTGGGGAATACAGGTGTGAAGATAACAAAAAAAAATTATATAGTCATCATTATTATGATGTTATTGTGATATACCTTGACGAAATAATTACAATCGTGTCTGAACGAAATGTAACGTGTAGTGGCCTTCAATTCGAATGAGTTTAGGGTTTACTGCGGCCAGCATCCGTAATAGTTTGTCGTGCATTATTACGTTTCAAAGTTAGTATGTACGTATAAAAGTTATTTCATTATTACTATTACAAGATCGTCACGTTAACTCCCTTACAGAATGGGCAGAAAGCACCGTGTGCGAAATAATCTCATTTCAGACCTCATATGCTTTTTCTACACAATCATAACTCCTTTCATAAATGCCAGCCGGTTTCGAAGGCGTATATTAAGCTTATTTGGTCAAAACATCTGGGTCTCTGCGTTCTAGAACATATGTCTAAAGATACACCAGTGCGTTGGAGATCCCTAAGCCATTCTATTAGCGCAGAGCAAAACCATCAACGAGGTTCAGCATGGTAAAAATCCATTATATTTTCCAAGGTACTCGCTTATTGTTTGAAGGTCTACATCTTTCCCGACATAAAAAAATGGTACTTGGTAAATCCTTGTAATTAGATAGATAAGTGAATTTTTTTTTAATGTTTCCATCTGAATGTTAGAGAGCTTGCCTTCCGTTTTCCGCGTTGAATTGGAGCCAATGTCAATGCCAGTCTCTTTCGCAAGGTTGCCGCCGCGGGCCGCGTTCCACTCCGCCGCCAGAACGTTACACTTGATGCTTTTTTTATCATTTACTGACATTATTTATATTATGCATTTGTGTTATCCGGACTCTTATATTTCTAAAGTTCGACACGTGACAATTTCTATATATGATGTAAAATGATTTTAAAATTAACAATGTTCTTGTAGATTAAGACAAGTAATACGAAGTACTGAAACGTTGAAAAACCTTTACGTGTCTTTCGTTTATTAAAATTAATTGAAGTCTCAAAAAACTATTATCGTCTTGTGAACATATTTCAGTTGACACTTGTAGCAAAAAAAACATCTCATGAAACATGACAAAATAAAACAAGGATTATTCACGTATGATACAAATGAGTATTTGTAATAAATCAAGTGCATTCGATAACTTGTAAAATGTAAACGCATGTAATATTGAAATAAAGTGTGTATTCATAAATTTTCATAACACGTTTACGTAAATATAAAGCAATATGATACTAGTTTTACGTCAGACGACAAAATAAAACGTCATGAATATTTCTTAACAATGTCAACTTGTATTGCCGAACTGATGTCTAAGAACAGAAATTTCTTTTAATAAAATAAACTTAAGAGATAGTTTTATACAAAACATTTGATCTATATATTTAATATAGACCGTCTGCATATAGCCATTATTCTCAAACTCATATTCATCTTCGTGGAGGCTAAGTCACAAAGGACCACGCTATTATTACATTAGAGCAAAGGGGATCCACAAAGTATGACATGACGTGAATTGTCACATCCGTCCCGTGAGAAGTGAGGTCTTTGTCACCTCACAATAATTTACATTTAATTAACCTAAAACATTAATACAAATTAAACGAACGAACCATAATGAAATCTGTGTACATCACAACTTATTATTACTGTGTACAAGTATATTAATAATTGAATCGGTTCTAAAAAGAATCCGTGATAAAATTGGTTAGTTGGTTAGACCTTTTACAGATGGCGCTCACGGCGCTTGCTAATTCGGTTGACGTGCGGCGTCTGAGTCACGTTTTTTCATCTGTTACTGTGACGCAGTTTTCCTGTCGCTCGGTACGACCGTGACATTTGGTGTCTGACCGATTGTACGGCCTTCGTCCGCGGTCAACAACTCCGCGCGACTTACTACGTTACCTCAGTTTTCACTCCGCTATGGTTGCCATCTCTAACAAATATGCTTTGGATCTCATTATAACTACACATATTGTCACCTTTCAACTGATGTTCATTGTACATTATTTAAATTATTCGTGCGATATAAATAAATAATAGAAGTTTCCTAGTAGGAACCGAACGAAGACATTTAGTCGATACGATTTATTGACGCCACCTAAAAACTATTGTTTTATAGGACTTAATTTTCATAGATTTTAGTTTTATATCGGACGCATGAAGGGAATTTTTCCATAAATTATGCCAGTAACAGGTTTGAACACACTAATTCATAAATTTGGAAGCCCTAGTGCGATGTTCGCTATCTCACTCGCACGTATTAATACTGTGATCACGCATAATACGCTCACTCGCTCCTTTGTGCGCCTTCAACGCGTACGAACGGCGAGGCATTGTAAACAGCGCTCGGAAAATTATGGTTTTGAATTATCTCGGTTACTCACCTCCGAATAATGGCCGGCTGCTTAAAACTAATGTGAAAAATGTGCATTTTCAACGATATGTTATGTAATGATTGTCCGCGCGGGGTTTTCTCTAACTGTAATATATCCTATCTAACTAATCAGCTTATATTTTACCAGTGTTTAGTTCAGTCAATTGAAAAAAAATTACATGGAACAACTAGACATTTAAAAAATCGTAACTAATAATGCTTACACTACTATACAAAAAAAAAACGGAAATAAAACTGCCGTGTCCCAGCAAGTGTAGGGTTTGCTTCTTTCAAGGGGGAGCCGGGATGTGCCAATTGTAATAGAAACACATCAACTCGCTAAGTTTGAATCACCCCAAACGCATCCAACAAGATTTAACTATCATTACCGTGCGAAAACAAGCAGAGTCTACACAGTTTAAGACTCCGAAACACGGAAGCACTCATGAAACTTTGCACTAAGAAAACCGAGCCGGTTTTGCTTCATTTGAAGGTGTCCATACAACTTGTCACCCAGTTATCGATCTGAGTCAAGACTACAAAAAAATGTTAGAGATAACTGTGAATTATAAAGATATTAACTTTTCAATCACATCAAGTATTAAGATCAATGCACACTCAGACAACAAATATTATACACATGACAAAATAAAGACCGCTACACATGAAGCCGGCCGCGGCGTTAATGGCCGCGTAAACGCTTACAATACTGTGCGAGAATGATGAACTGCAACTATGAAAAAGTCCAGCTATAGTGTCCATCCATTTGTAATTGTGGTGAAGTTGAGTTCAACAGCGCGAGGTCATTTGCATGCGGCGGGGAAGCGGAACGCTAGCGAGGAGAATGGTACTTCTTAGTCCCCTATTAAGTGTAATAGTGTATGGGTGACAAAGACACATACACAGCAACTACCGCGCTTCCGTTTCCTTATATCGCTTATATGCCACGCACTTTCCGGTGTACAAGCAGGCCTGGGTGGACTCAGTAGTATTGCAAGGCTCACGCAAAAACAACACGAGTGGTACATGTATACACATCGACTAAAATATTAAATCTAAAAGCCACAAGTCGACTTGTGCAGGAGCACAAATGCCTAGAAAGTTCTACTACCGTACTGTTTGCAACTTTACTGTGACAAAAGGCAGTGAACACACAATGTTATTAATGAGTTTAAGCCCACTCGGTAACTGTTGCAACAGTCATTAGCAACGCAACTACACTTGCAACTGCGATAGAACTCGGCGTAAGGATAACGACACCGAGTAAAGGTACCGTTACGACTGGCGACCGGATTGCGACACGACCACGATTTCAATACCGACCTAATTAATAGTGCACACTATTTACACAATCATTTATTTTATTACAAATAAACTTCCATACGTTGCACTAATTATAAGTTGTTACTGAAAAATGTAGACATTAGCACCCAATGGGTGTTAATGTAATATTAAATTAATATCATGAACGTTAACCTACATTAGTGGATAAAATGTTATTGTCTACGATGACCAGTTGAAACGTCTTTATTAACTGTCTTTGTGTTTGCAAAATACTAGTGAGATGTTACAACAGCCCGTAGACAGGCAAGATGATTGATGGAATGAATATTCTGGCCGTACTTGCACTGCTAACCACATTCAATTTGACAAGCCATAAGGCCATAAGTTTTCTCGGACGAGTTATTAAATTTGGACCTTGCCCAGATTATGGCCTGTATAAATCATGCACCCACTTTAAAATTTAAACGAAACAGTAGAAGCACTGCTGATTTACAGTAAAAATGAACGACCTACCTTTTACGAAAAGTAATAAAATAGTAAGATGAGTAAGTTATCACTAGATTATAGGATAAATGCAGTCTAAGTTGCAGCACGAACATTCTGGAAGATTTCCAAGATAGTCTACAGAACAGTATTAGGTTAATGCACTACGCGTTCTTTCGTCTTTACTTCGAGGTGCACCGACTACAGTATGTGCCGATTTTATTTCATACTATTTCCGTACTGTCCGTATTATTTTTAATCAAACGCATATTTTGAAAGTTCGTATAATGTTTCTTTAGCGTAGTCGGTTTTCAGAAATCATACTTTCATCAAATGAATTACGAATAACAGCACATGTTATTTATGATATATGTTTGAAAATATTCTAGGATTCAATAATGGTATCTTTTGGTATACTATACAGAGAAGTTCCAAAATACAAAATACCATAATAGAAGGATGACATCAAGGAGTAGCTGGTGAAAATTGGATACAGGGATACGAAAAAGAAAAGAGTAGAAGGGATTGAAGGGAGGTCCTGGGTTCGATTCCCGGGTCGGGCACTACAAAAATGTTCTAAGTTAGATTTTCTAATTTAGATTTTCT
>DWDU01002445.1:0-12739 GCA_018245575.1 Jemadia suekentonmiller
TAATTTAGATTTTGTACTAGTGAATCGGAGTCTGGATTTGTGCCCGGTGCATGCCAATAGGCTCACCACCTATTCCATAGTGGGACGCAAACGTAACTGGTGAAACGTGAGAGTGTACTACACTCCTCTGCCTACCTCTTCGGGCATACAGGCGTTATGTTACATTTAATCTCGTGGAATTCTATCATCGAGTGTCTAGACACATCGTAAGCTTCCACCTATACCTGCTAAGAAGACCTGTGAGCAGGATGAAGGAATTCATTAAGCGATTTTTTATTTAGACTGCCTATGAGTCGATCGATGTCTTTGTAGGCGTTTGTATCTCAATTGTACAATATAAGGGTATATTATTTCATAGTATAGTATAGTATAGTCATTTACTAAGCTAGCATTTATTAGCTAGCTAGTTGCAGGGGAACGCTAGGGTTTATTTATGAAAAATCGAATGATGCGTATACGGTTACATCAACGACTTCTGAAAAACTTTCATTCAAGTGTCCAAATCATACAATATCATACAATACCAAATCATAAAAATACATCCCTCATGTTCTTACTTTCTTCCCCGAAACAAAAAAAATATTTGCGTTTTTATCTTTTAAATAATTCTGCGGGAAATCGTAAAACTGTTATTTATCAGTAACAGCGACGTTGCTAGTTCGAGTCGTAATACAATTTATAGTTGTTATTCATGAAGTTTACTGTGTATCTGAGGTGTTTGTGACTTTAGCGGTCAAATTTGAAAATGTAAAACAATTGTTTTCACATAAAAAATATCATTATATTAGAGTGTTCATAAACTAGACTATATAGGTACTTATGTTATCATAAAGAATTAAATTTATGCTTTTTTATCTAAGATGTTATGAACATATTATGGATAAGGATAATTTTCAATCATTATACTCGTATGTACATAAATATGTAGTCTTAGGTTAGTTGAGTGTTGAGGATGTTAGGTGTTGCGTGATAGGTTAATTTAAATGAAACATCGATTTGTATACAGCAATCGTGTTTATTAATTAAGTTGTGTACGAAGTATAAAACAGTTTAAAAAATTGTTGATTGGCGCGTTGCTTGAAGGAGGAAGACAACACGAAACAACAAGGAGTGCGCGGGGGTTCCAATACAAGCCTCTACGGTAGCAATGCGTCAAACAACAACACACAAGAGCACCACACATTGATATTCATGTCATTAACTATGGGGTTGAACCACGTCACGCTTCATCTAGCCGAACACCAGTTGTAGTGATCATTTTTGCGACGGTTGTATGTACTTTAGAATATTCACAAACCCACAAGTTAGACCATCATACTAAATACGTTACTGAAGCCTACACGTACATAATGAAAAGTTATGTAAAGCCCTCATCTAAATACAGTTGGTGGTACGCATAAACGCGTCGATAAATAACCTCCCTCGGTCCATTTCAGTAGAACACAGATAATATATCACTGTCATTTTTTTTATTATTCACTCTACTTTTCATTGTGATGCGATAAATATTCAAATAAGTTACGTGAACACGAATTGTTGATTAAGATGACCTCTATCCCATTTCTTGACCGATTACATTCAGATGTATCTCATGTGTTTTTATTATCTGTATAAATATTTTTATTTGTCTTCTCTGCTTTTGTTCGCTGGAATACAACGTATGACATGAAACCAATGTTTTTGTACGAAGCACACTTTTTGTTTAGCTATCGTTGGAAGTATCGAGTTTGTGTTATAAGTATATATTGACAGCTCGAGTAAACTGCTCATGTATACGTAATAATTTCTCTGAACCAGCTACATCACATTTTTATAGTTATACTCCATTACTCGTATGTCACATGTATCTATCGGTGCCCTTGTGTTATAAGACATATAGGTTCTTACGATAAAATATTATTTAAAAGGAATCACAAAATAACAGCCAGATTTCAGACAAGAGTTATGCTAGGTTATAAAGGTTCCAAAATTTTTCAGTCGTAATATCTAAGAAATAGTCAAATTTTCCATTATATCATTTAATATAGCTTCTTTTACAGTAGTGTCCTCTGTTACAAATAAGTTTATTCCATCGCTTTTCGAGCTGAAAAGAAATTTTATCTGTTTTTCATTTACATAATGTCATTAAAACGAAAATTAAAAAATTACATGTCGCTGAATTTCAAAATCCGTCATATATACCCATTCCACAGATCCTCTAAACTTTAATGCTGTTGAAGGTACATACTTTGAATATTTCGCGAGACTTCTATAATGATATTTCACAAGTTGTAATATAATTTTACTGAGAAAATAGCAAAATGCAACCTATTAGAGTTTAACCTAAATCCTAGCTACAGTAAATTGGCTATTCAAATAATATCTAATTCAACAGCTGGTACTAATTACATGTATGTAATTTACGGTTGCTCTTATATTAGTAGGTATTGTTCGTCTAGAATTCTTCTCGGTGATATCATTTGTGAACGGATAGTCCATCTATATCCATTGTTTGAAGTTATAATTATAACATGTAATTATCAGAGGTGATAACAACTGCAAACTATTTAATGAACACCCTTACGAGTATAAGTCTTTAAATAAAACACGTTTTAAGAAAACTTACAATTGACAGGACCATTTTATTTTGTCTTTCGTTAGCTACTAAAGATCTTAGTTTTCACAATAAGTTGTTATCACAACCTATTTATCATCGAAAAATTTAAAAATATTTATTAGTTTGTGACGATGTCTATAGTTTTTTGCCGCGACATGTGATAGATTGAGAATTTATAACATTTTTTAAATTTCATCATGTTATATCTAAACAATATTGAACTGATCGGAACAACAAATATTAGAAGCCAAATTAGTGATTATTAAAATTTTTCCTCTGAATGATTACATTGTTCAGATGATTAATAAAAAACACTAAATGACTAAAGAAATTCGAAACATTTAAATAGTGAATTATTTTTGGTTTATCGTTAATATTTAAAAACTTTCTTACACTCTTGGCATTGATTTAATCTCTGATTTATTTTTAATTGTTCATAACAATCATTGTTATTTTGATGAAGCCCAATTCGTTACCATTTTTATAATAAATTACAAATTGTAAAATCTCCATCTTCCAACACAATTAAAGTTCGATCCGTTACGTTTCAAAACAGTTAAAATTTATTCTCTACCTACGCCCTTATCGTTCCTTTTTATATTATTTATTATTAAAATACGTAACGAATAAAAATACTTTCTGTAGTTTCTACGACGTTTCTTTTCCAAGTTAGCCTTTTCAATGAATCACTCGTTTTATTAAAAATGTTTTCTCATTTATATTATTCACCTTACATTATTAGATCCGTCTTTGAAACGGATTCTTTTGTAACGTTTTGAAATAAAAATATATAGAAATATTAAAATGATTTATTTTAATGTTAATTAAGTGAAATCTTTGGTTTTATAATGAAGGAATAACAGAAATAGCAGTTGATATGTGACCCCAAGAGTAGCGGAATACAAGTAATAAGAAGTAAAAGGTGCAAAATCCACAGTGACCTATGTACCTACAACATTGAATACATTTATTTCCATCCTAATGATTATATTTCATTAATTAAATATGCAACTATGACTGTCTCATTTTAATGCCCTTGTCTTATCTCCCACTGCCAGCGAGTAATACGAAGTGATTGGAAAAATGATAACTTGTCAGTTTCATTGGAATTTATTTCTCTGTGCACTATTTAAAATAATGTTAAACAATGTATTTATTCTGATATCTCGACGTTATGGATGAATTAGAATCTCAATCTTATATGTATATCTTAACATGGACCTACTCGCAGTGGGAAAAATCTGTTAAGCGTCTCTTCCACGATGGTATACATTATTTAGTATTTCTAGAAAAGCTGTTTCATAGTAAGGAACCAACTGAATATCGTGTAATATAGAAGTATTTCATTCTATACGTGGCAAAATATTAACCGGCAGTATTCAACCGTTTTTCAATAGATTATATCTATCGCGGACTAAGCATTAAACATCGATATAGGTAATTACCTCAGATATCATAATAAACACATAAATCCTTAAAATGCTAACGTTTAATAAATAGAAAAAACTACGCGAGACACTCGACAAAACACCGAAAACTAGACTTAAATCAAAATTATTATAAATATGTATAATACAAGTTTAGTATAATTTTATTTAGTGGGGATAAAAACAAAGTGTTAGGCCTTTACTAAGGTATCCTTTATAGAAATACTGCTTAATGTTACTGAAATATGATACTGGACTGCGCCAAAAATATGAAAATAGTCCAAATGATTTAAATCTGAATACTTCATTGAAATTAGTCTTTAAGCAGTGTGCTAACAAAAGAGGCCAATTAATGAGACAGTTTCTAAATACTATCGCCGTTCAGACCTTCTCAAGGGCTCTTGCTAAAAGCCCTTCAGACCCTCTTCGAATAAATAGAACCTTTTACTTAAGGTCGCGAGACTACTCATCAATATTCGGGGCAACATCAATGGAATACATCTATCTTGTGTATAAATACATCAATTGGAATAAAACTGTCGGATTTAAACGTGCTATTTCATTTCAGTGTCGCACATATCTGTCAAGAGTGGGATATATTGGTGTCGGCTCAGCCCGTAACACGTAATACACGAAAAATCAAGTGAATATGACGGAGAATACAGTCGAATAGATCCGTTTCCTTCAAGTTTTCATATACAGGCTTTGTTAAGCTCATGTCACACAATGTTGAACTTGGCGGATACGTGCGGCGATGAAAGAGCGCTGACTCTTTAATCTTGTTCGGTGTAGAACGCATTGCTGGTACAATTGCCGTTATCGTTGGGGGAGTCAGGGTGGTCCTCGGGCTCCACGCCGTTAGTGCGCATTTCATCACGAACCTGAGGGAAAAGCGGAAATAGTTACATTGTCATATTGTTTTGATTTTTTTATTCTTAGTTGCATGAATCTAAAAATATTGTTCCTTTATTTGCGCTGGCGGTATTACTGTATGGCGCGGTTTGCGGAGGCACAGTTAGATGAGGCCGCTTACGGGCGGCAGCGTAGGCGGTGCGAGGTGTGCTCTGCGATCGCCAACCCGCTGAGGATTATAGGCATAACCTCTCAGGGGTGGCCTATGTCCAGCAGTGGACTAAGATACGCTCATGACGATTATGCTTTTATCTTTATTTTCGGAAAAAAAAAAGTAAATTAAGTAATTGTTTTTGAAATCATAATCAATCAATATTCATATTGACATATAATTGCATCCAACGCAAGCTGAAAATGATTTAAAATATTTATGATAACATGGTGGCTCATACTTTCTCCACTTGTCTCATGACACGCAGCATGTTCAGTCCAGCCAAGTTCTTAAGCTCCTGTATGGTCCACTGGCCACTACGAAGAAGTTCAGCGAACAGTTCAGGATATCTGGACACATCCTCCAAACCCCGGGGAACCCTAGGACAAGACAATGTTATATAACTAATGCCATTTGGCGCACTGTATTAGAATATTAAATAAATGTTTGATTCAAAACATTCTCAACGTGTATACACCGGTTTTATACATTCGTACATGTTATATACATATGTAGGTATAAAGCGTTTTACCTTTTAAAGGAAGGCAGAGATTAAGAATTTGTACAAGCTATGGTCTTGGCAAACAACATTCGCCTCTTGTGCATTTATTAAAGCCACTGTATATGCTGCTATATTAAAATACCTTTTGACATGGCTTTCTATTCAGACGTTTTTGATTTTTTTGCGGTTATATACGTTCAAGTTAGCCTCTTTCGGCTCTACTATTCTACGATGTATTAGGAAAGTACAAATTGATTGATTTATTAAAATTAAAACCAAGCAACAACTATCGCCTGTACATAATCGATCTTTTCATTCAATACAAAACAACATAAAATGATCTCTCAATGATTTCATCATAAAGATCCATCATGTTTCAAAACTTCTGTGATTTATGAAGGTAACTTGAAAGTTTCTCTGTAGTCCAAGTGAGTTTCAACATCATTACTTTTATAGCTTCGGGAATAACTAAGTACATAATCATTCCACAATAATTATGATATTTCTTGGAAATATTATTAAGCACTGGAGATTTTTATCGGGGTTTATCGGGTTTTATACAAACGGTATACATATAAAATACGGTATACGGTAGTATCTAAAACTTTAAGATGCTTATATGAAAATTGAGATGATTGATGTGTCTGTGATAAAAATTAAACTATTCTTAAAAAAATACTATGATTGAGATCAATATACTAAAATATAGTATAATATACTAAAATATTTAGGTCAAAAAAAACTCAATTTGATCAACAGAAAAATCGGTGTTGCACTTCTTATGTTCAAAATATGATTATTTTTAAGGTGCGTCCTTTCTTACTATCGCTTGTAGAATGTTGGAGTCAGATTTCGCAACAGGAAACCAGAAGCCATTCCAAGCAGAAGTTATCAAACAAACCTGTTAACTCCGTCGTAGTCGCCTCCGATGCCCACGTAGTCGGCCCCAACCATCCGTTTGATGTAGTGGAAGTGTTCTGCGGACAAACAACTCTTATTAACGAAACTGTACTTCTGCTGTCGGCCAATTGACTGAGAGAATGTTCAGCGATCATATACGACGATGTTCTCTGAAAGTTATGGTACTTAATTTATACTTATAACAAGGTGAAGCCATCAATTGTGTGGTTTATTACGTTATACACAATCTCCATAGAAAGCATTAATTAGTCAAATTAATAAAATTAAGTTAAACTATTTACGAGAATATGAGGATAAGGTTTCATTTCAAAGAGATTATCCCGAATAAGGCAATAAGACCAAAAGGGATCGCTGCCCTTTCTCCTGAGCATACCCTTGCTAATTTTAACCCACAGATAGATTAATGGGTGTTGTACAACATTTGTGTACGTACGCGTAGCCTATAAGTTAGGAAGTCTTATTATTCATGTGAACGACAAATAAAGCAGTCATTACATTCCGTTTCTAATAATAAATTCTGTGTTGTTACCAAATCCGACGAAGTGGGAACGAGTATGTTAACTTCAGATTTTAAAAAAAAACGTAACAACACGCCTGTAATCCCCGAAGAGGTAGGCAGAGGAATGTAGAACATTCCCACGTTTCACTAACTAGTGACGTAAACGTAACTACGTTTACGTCTCACTATGGAATAGTTGGTGAACCTATTGCCATGCATCGGACACATATCCAGAGTCCGAGCCACTACTAGATAATCTAAATTAGAAAATTTTAGTAGTGTCCGAACCGGGAATCGAACCCAAGACCTCCCGATCGGCAGTCGCACTTGCAACCACCGCGACCAGCGAGGCATTGACTTCTGATTAAATTATATATAAGCTTCATGGCTTTCATTATATGTACTTCCAGTATTTGCTTGTAATAGTTTATATCACGTTCATTTACAGTTTACCCATATTAAACATGAACTAAAAAACTATTATCATTTGAATCCATTTCAATGTTGGCTATAATTGGAATATTCTTGTCTCCATCGACTTTTAGTGGTACCTACGAGCTAAACGCAGCATTCCCTTTCGGAGACAAACAGGTAGTGTTAATAATATAGAAAATTTATTAGAATTGATAATTTGATGGATAGCTAAATTATTTTTTATAATGAATTGGCCGTATATTAAATACATAAAATATGAATAATTGTAAAACTTGATCACAGACGTTATGCATATAAACATTAGTCAAAGTATATAGTTACGCCAGTGATATGCCACAGTCCGAATTGATCAAGGATTTAACAATCTTATCTCTGCCTCCGATATTTTTCACAAATGTATGAAATTCAATGAGTAGCTGTATTGTGTACAATACATAGAATATCTACAAAAGGCGACAAAGTAGCACAAAATACAGTAAAGTAGTGACTAAAGAATAATATACATTTTTGCATTATTCGCGTTTTATGATACCAGGAAAAGTAAGTAATATTTATGGCCACATAAAAATATAAAGTAAAGGAAATTTTACATGTAATTTACAAGTTCGGCTGTTAGTAAAAAGTAGATTTATGGCAAGAGGGATGGCAATGGTAGGAAAGTATTGAAGTAGCGTGGAACATGTCAAATGCCGTTATAAAAAACATCGTGTTCCTTTAGAAATTTATCAACGAGCGTTACGTGCTGGCGCTGTAGTATCTAACATTACATTTACAAAGTGTAACTTTTTTGTATATTTCACGAGTTCAACTTACCAGCTACGTCGGATATGGTGGCGTTCGGGGCGCACTTAACGAAGTCCGGGAAGAAGTTCACCATAATGATACCGCCATTTTCTTTCTGTGACAGAAATAATGCCTTTTTTATTCCTTCACTTCTAGTGATTCCATCAGGGATGGTTCGGCGAGAAATTGCCTCAACTTTTTTTGTCTCATCTAAGAGAACGTGTCTCCATTCGTTGTTTTTAAAGACCGATGTAACAGAACGTTATGCTAATTTTTTATTAAAGGTAAATTCACTTTTACGTTAACATCAGTGTTGTCTGGAATTGAGTTCTATTAAATAATACACGCTCTTTATAAATTACTGTTAACGAAAGACTAAAGATTGTAGATAAAAGTGTTTACTGTTAATTTCACGGTTACTTTTTGTATCGCATTAATATAGTTGTTATGGTAAATATAGTACGTAAAGTTTCGTTCTTCTTACCAGAGACTGGATGATGTCATCGGGTACATTACGGTTATGATTGCAGAGGCTGTAGACCGACGAGTGGCTGAAGATTACGGGGGCCTTGGAAAGGCGGATGACGGCCCTCGTAGAGTTATCGCCCACATGAGACAGGTCAATAATCATCCCGAGGCGGTTCATCTCGCGCACCACTTTCTGTGAACAATCACATCAGATTGTAGTTCCTATAATAAATATACGTGAAACGTAATTAATTGGATACACAATTAATTTCATTACACATATGGCGTATTATAAGTAATACAACCAGTGAACCGGCTCTTCGTGGCCAGGCTAAGCGTTCAATATAGTGAATAGAAGGGCATTTGGCTATTGACATCTTAGACAATATTATCAGTTCGCGTTTGCCTTGTCCTCTAACGACTCAAGTTAATCAATTTAATGTGGATCATCTTGACTTAGGTCCAATGCCCGGCCTGGCGTTTCGCCAACACCGTTAAGAGGGCAGGAGGCGTGACAGCGTTTAGCTTAAATATTGCTGCACTTAACTATTAAGATGAGGCCAGCAAAGTGCTTTTATTACACTTGGAAGTTATTAAAGCACTAAAATGGTCCCTTTTTACATGTTTTGTACTCCTGGTTACTGTCGGGTCAATGGCAGAGGGAAGGAAGAACGAAAATGAAGTACAATAATTCAGGTTACGCACTAAATGACGAACAATTCAACGAAAACGGTACAAAGGTGATAGGCATTTAATGGTCTGAAAAAAGAGTATTTTTTTATCATTTCGGCTGTTTAGCGACGGCTTCTGGCTTAAGATCAACGTATATTAAACGTAATCTGCATTAAAATGAACAAAGAAGGTTGGTGCTCAAAGTGTGATGAGATGTAATTTTAATCAAATGTTTCGAACAATGACGTAATACTTCGCTTGAAATAACATTCGCAAACCAGAATGCTTCTTAGAGCTAAATTTAAAATATAGACTAAAATGTTCCGCTTACCTCTCCGAACTCCGTCAATCCGTTAGCCACGGGGGGTTCATTCGACGAATCAGCCCTACGAAACAACAATACATATAAATAGAGCGAGAAAGTAAATAAAACATAAAATTTGCACATGATATATACAGTTGCTCTGCCAGCAGCTCGCATTGCATTCAAAACGACACATTTTTTGCATAAGTTGCGAAATGTGGGCAAAGTCCAGCTTTAACACAGTAGCGTGCCAAAAACCGCAAGAGCATGTCAAATGCAAGTTTTATATAAATCTATTAATATCTACATACATCTAAAATTTTATGCTTACATTCATTGAAAGGAGGAGAAATGAATGATTTCCTCTAGCTAGTACGTCCATGACGAACATCTTTCGACTAGTCTACTTTAATCCATCTCATCACAGATACTAGTCTGTTAAAGATACCGTCTACATGTCTACATGATCTCTATTATTTCAACGTAATGATACGCTATGAAAGTTGAATACTGACACTGATTTTCTGACATTGATCACTTAATTAATTAATTTTAACACCCTCATAGAAATATTTTAGTCAGAGATATGTAAAAATAAAGTCTTTATTTGGAGCAGAAATTGAATCAAATTTTTGTATAATTGCTTTACGGCATTAACTGTTCGTTGGTGTCTAAGTCTTTAACTTAAAAATACAATTTCCTGTCTCTTAAAAAGTAACAAAGTAATTGTAACCGACCTGTCGAACATCAAAATTATTATTATATTCAACATTCTAATAAAATGGTACGGTATATTACGAGTATATATTAATATATATACTCGTATAATATATGTAATACATAATAGGTATTTGTATCTTGTTGTTCTCATAAAATACAACAGGCTAATTATGAGCGAAGAATCGAACAAGTTGTATATGCTTGTACTACATGGTTGATGGGACAATTATGAAATAGATAACAAATGAAAAACGTTAATATTTATCGTTATATTGTGTTAAACCCTGGCATATACGGAGTAGGAAGCAATGTCCAATGGCTAGTTCAGTGTTTTATTTTTGTAGAAAACCAACAGCTAATAGAGATATAGTTTGATAGTTGAAGTTTGATAGATCGAAGGCCAATTAAAATTTTCCACAGATAAGTATAAGTTTATGTTAAAAGTAATATGAGCATCAAATATGTACGACTATTACACGCCCGACGCAACACATGTCGTGCGGTTTACGTGAATCGACTAAAAACTCCATAATATTTATTTTCAATTTCGCAAGTTTCATTTACAGTTTTGGAGAAGTTTCATTATACATATATCGGAAACGGTGTAGTAGAAGTGAAGTGTTTAACTTTTAGCGAACTTTTGACTAGCTGGAAAGATCCAGTTGATTTTAGTATATTTATTTTGCACAAGCACCCCATAATAATTTGATATATAAATCTAAGGATTTATTAGGTGTTTCCGTTAACCAACACTCATATGAAATTTAAGTACGTATGCGATACATTTTATGAATATACCGGTAAGGAAATGGATAAGTGACACAAGAGTTTGATTTGATAACTCTGACAGTGGGAACACGATAAAGGGCATACGTGCTAAAAGGTTGTTCGGCTGAAAGCGAACGCGGAATACTAATACCTTTGAAGGTGTTTTTTTTTCCTTTTGTTTTTGTGTTTTCTTTCTTTCCCAAGAAAACAACGAGAAATCAAATAAATGTGGAGTGCTTGTCAATGGGATAAATTTAATCATATATTTTTCCAGTTCCAGATTTTACAATGTCGATTTAACATTAACAATATTTAACTAGTAAAAACAAATATAAAAATATTGTACTTATATAAGAAAATGCTACACGACTCAAAATTAACATCTAACATATTACATAATTAACATATAATCGTATAATTGAAATACTTCGTTGCTGTTGGATTTGGATACCATACTGCCGATAATACCCCCACACTCATACCATAAACAAATTCAACATAATTCAAAAACTAATCACGAACCCAAGTTAGAAGTATTCCCAAAATTGAATTAGATTCTGACGTATTCAACGATGTTACGTTGAATACGTCAGAATCTAATTCAATACGTATGTATATGTTTTACATGTTAATTATTATTTCTTATATGACTATTTTCACAAACTGCTATTAGTTTGTCACATTTGCCATAATCACCGCGCGAGGCAATGCGAGTTGGCGACGTCTTGACTCAGCGGTAGGTCTGCGATTAGATAGCCTGGTAGTCTTCCTCAGAAGATAGTCGAGAACAACTGAATTCATAAAGCACAAAACTTAGGAAGCCTATTACCATTAGTGAATTTCAAATGGTTCATGGATGGAGAGAAATGAAAACTTTTCTATCACAGGCTTGTGTTATCAATGATTAACAAATTGGTCAGTTTATTGAAGTAGAGTTAGTTTTTGGTTAGTTTATTTAATAAATATTGAGTATTTCACAAAAAAAACACTTTATCTCTTACTAAACAACTTTAACTCTTATAAAACTCGTGGGAATGTTCTGCATTCCTCTGCCTACCTCTTCGGGGATTACAGGCGTGATGTTACGTTTTTTTTTTTTTAATTCTTATCAAAGCGAAATAATTATAAAATCTATTTGTCAATAATCAATATAATAATTAATAGACATTTTACTCTAATTAAAATACAATAATGCTAATTTATTCAGACGTTCGTAAGTGCCAAGTAATCTTAGGCGACGTCTTAGGGCGAAATTAGATGACTGACCTAGATAGACTTTGCAAGGTTTTCAACAGAAGAACGCTAGTATTTCTCATTGTTTCTGCTAAACTTGATACGATAGACCATTTGTATAAAGTTGGTATTAAGTGTACGAAACCTTTTGAATGAAGAAAATAAAGTCTTACTTTGCACATCAACGAACGACTACTGCATATTTGCTACGTGACTTTTACGAGCTTTACAGGAGACACATAAAACTGATTTTATAAATAATAAAAAAAAAGTAACATCACGCCTGTAATCCCCGAAGAGGTAGGCAGACGAGTGTAGAACACTCCCACGTTTCACCAGTTACGTTTA
>DWDU01002446.1:0-12739 GCA_018245575.1 Jemadia suekentonmiller
AATCTACTTGTAATTACTTAAAATTGTAAAGAGGGTAAGTTCCAAGACACGTTAGGTCGTTTCATGTTCGGGCGAAGTTTCTTGCTGAAAATGACGTGGATCTCTGGCTGTTCTAAATGAATGTGCAACAAATGTAATATCAAGTCTGTAATCCCCGGAGAGGTAAGCAGAGATACTCCCACGTTTCACCAGTTACATTTACGTCCCACTATGGAATAGGTGGAGAGCCTATTGCCATACACCGGGCACATATCCAGACATCGAACCACTACGGGGAAATCTAAGTTAGAAATATCGAAAAGTGCCTGACCCGGGATTTGACTCCAGGACCTCAGGATTTGCAGTCGCATTTGTAACCACCACGACCAACGGACGATTCTCCAACATTTTATTTTATTCTTCTTGCGTTTTATTAAAGTACGACATGAGCAGGTACGCCACCTGCTATTCATAGCCACTCGTGATCATTGCACTCCATGTTTATCTATACCCAATCTCACAGCCTGTCTTAAGCTTGTCTTCGGATGTTCATGAAGTTGACTTTACGACCGACTTCGCGGCCTAATGCGATTCTCGGCCCTAATCGCTTTAAACTGCAAAATAATATGTTGCTAATGCATATGTACATACATATCTTCACACCAGGTCCCTTACCGGGTAGGCAGAGAGCACCGAGTGCCAAATAACTATCCTTCCAGACCTACCGCGCGTTTTCTATATTCATCACTCTCTTCATACATGCACGCCGGTTTCTGAAACTTCTGACTCCTCCATTAGCTAGTATCTGGCTTAATGCATATGTACTTATGTTTTAGTAACTATTTCGGATTCATAATCGTATTCTGAAATACGAGATGAGTGCAAATATAACGTTAGGATGATTTCAGAATGAGCGGATGTGCACTTTGTTTTAATTCGGATCGCCGCAAATGTCTAATGGCGTCGCTAAGAAGTATTAAAACTTTTCAATTTGCTTCAATCGAAATACTAAGCAATACTCGTAAGAAACTATATCACTTTTCATATATGTTTCGGAGCACAAACATCTAACATTATTGTAATAAATAGCAAATTAATTTTAACAAATATTTTTCTTTTCCGTTTATTCATCTGCACTTGGTTATATTATCATTAATATCAGTCTGTTGCAGTCCGCTGTTGGATACAAACCCTCTTCCGGGGTCCATAATCCCCATGCTGGGCAAACGAGTTGGGGATCGCAGAGCACGGCCTCTTGTACAGCCTACGCTGCTGCCCATAGTTGGTCACGTCATTTAGCCGTGTCTAGACAGACCGCGTCATACCGCGATTTGCCAGCATCGGGTTTAGTCGCCTCTTGCGGCTCTCTATATCCCGGCACGGGATCCGGGAATGTATTCTTATTCCGTCCCAACACTGATGGTGGTTATATGACTCTGTTCTAGACGTAGATTTGTAATTAGAACGTTACAATTCGAAGCTTGTTGTATTGTCATTGTATTTTAATTATATTCTCGATAACACAAACTTTTTTACGTCACTACAGAAGATTGTAAAACGGAGAGCAGATTGAGGTAAATGTACGACGAGCGAAATGGCAGCGAAGTCCTATATTAGTGTAGGTACTATTATTGAACATAAGTTAATACATATTTAGTATTAGTTATACACAGGGTGGGGGAGGGGACAGGTATAGATGCGTTTCCGGGGCAGTGTAGGAGGGTGGTCGATTAATCTTACGCCGAGACCAAGTTGGGTGAATGCAGCGTCGATCTTATTACAGATTCATGTGTCCTCTGGTGCATGTTGCTAGGTAGTTCGAAATGCCATCTATCGTCGATATTACAATATCATCGCAAACTTGTGTTAGGTACGTTGGGATGCCAAGAGAATAATTTAATTATCCGAAGTTTAAACTAAGTTGTTTAATATAATTTATTTGTTAAAATTTAAGTTATGTTGGCGAATTAAGTATTGTTTTTTCAGATATTTCAAGCTTCACAAACAAATAGCGAATTTTATCATATTTCAGTTATTATTTAAATTTATGTATTGTAATAAAAATGTTTAGATGTCGTTGTGAATAATTGTAATTACAATAAAACAAATGTCTTGTAAGAATAAAATCGTGACGACAATAATATTAGGAATCCAAGTGACACCTTTAACCATCTCTAACAAAGCAAAACATTTCCAATGTATTGGTCTTATCTATTGTCTAATCTAGCCTAAGAGTGATTTACAATACATCTGAAACAATGCGAGATAGATGAAAGAGGTTGTGTGATTCGCAATCTGAGACGATACGTTGGGACATTACGAATTCAGCTTCTATTATACCTACAGAGATATTCTCAACAAAATATACGTTAGGTCTCTTAAGACGTCTATTCACTGAATTTGATTCGGTTTTAGGCGAAATTATACGAAATAATATTTGTGTCTGTATTTTATAAATTAACGTAAATAAACAAGACTTCAGCTTTGAACGTACTGAAGTTGGATCTGTGGAGTCACTCGTTCATTGACGAGACAAAGGGAAAGTTTTGTACGTGACAATTTTCTGAGTCCCTCTCATTTCGTTCTGTCGTGGGTTAATTGTTTTAGCAGGGCGTTTAGAGCTTATAATATTGTCTTTTGTTGATAATAATACTATTATTAGTTATTGAGGTACAGAATTACTTCGAGCAAAATATGTTAAATCATAATGAATACAATGTTAGACCCTAGTTATGTTAGACGCTAATAACAAGCAAATATTGTAATATTTTGCTGTTTCGGATGGCAGGTTAAGCTAACATTGAATTTTCTTAGTCTACTTTTAATTACTTAAAAATTGTAAAGTTATAAGACACGCTAGATCGTCTCATGTTCTGGCGAAGTTTTTTGCTCAGACGTGGATTCTTTGGCTGTTCTAAAATGATGTGCAAATATGGCACATGACGAATTATTCGAGTTAATATTATTATTATTAACTTCACAAAGGAATGTCTGATATATTACGAATTTTATTTAAAGTTAAATATTGTACATGAATTGTTTTTAACTACTTGAATGTAGTGCATGTACATTTTCTGTAGTAACAACTTAAACATTAGAGTATACAGTCCGAATGTTTTTACAACTAAGAAAATAAACATATGTGGTACATTTGTATAATAGCTCATATCATATATTAATTTCCACTTTTGTGTTCCAGTAAAAGCTACAACTGTAAAAATACTGACTAACACATACTTCAAAATCAAAATTGAAACTTGGTGAATTCTGTACAGTCGAGAAGTATGGTAGCTAATCCAAGCCATATTAATATGAACATATAATAAACATCCATTGTATTTCCTTATAAATCCGCTTCTGAACTTGAAGCTTTAGCGACTCGCGATAAAGTATAACAGATTCTTATTTGAAAAAACTTTATAGTTTGCAAAACAACGCAGTGAATGTTAATCAAAAAACTTGTTGGCTATTGGTGAGACGAAATACAAGTAAAGCAAGAACATTTTCTATCGCTGAAGTGGACATGAAATTGGTTTTTTTTTAATGAGAAATGCACTTTTAAAGATCTCGACGACGACGATACTCAAGATCTGTCACTAGCAGAGAGGGAGCCATTGAGCCACCTCGTACCGGATGTCCTATAAATCCTATCGCGTCGAAATGAATTTCGTTTAAATACCTTCCGATCTTTGTAAGGCGTATCTAAATAAATGTGTTATAAGTGATGTTTCTGTCGATATGAACACGTCTGTCAACGGTTGACTGGTTGAGAAAGTGACCCTTTGTAACCCTTTAGGTTACAATACAATATAACTAAATATAGTTAATGAAGTAGACTTACAGAATATCTAAAAATAATTTGATTCATTTTTTTCAATTTGGATAATAGAATGTTGTGTTATAGTGTATGAGGAAAATATTGATATTTGTATCGCCAAACATGATAAAAGTGAGCGAGATTATATACGCAGAATTTTCTTCGTATTAAGATAATGAACTTAGACGTTCTCCTTGCACTTTCTGGGTGCATACAACGTAACTTAAACGATCCTGAACTCGAAGTTTTCCTTCATTATCGGGCTATAAGTCAAAGCGTCTTAACTTTCTATTATATTCGTAACATCACGCCTGTAATCCCGGAAGCGATAGGCAATGCAGTATATTACACTTCAACGTTTCAGCAGTTACCGAGCTAACTAGAGACTGTAACGAGAAATTATTGTTTGAAAAATCCAAGTGTACCCTGGATTTGAAGTCTCGATCGGTAGTGGAGCTTGCAACCACGAGGCAGCCAATTTTATATTCGTGGTGACTTAATATATTAACTAATGTGGAGTATGGAATTGGTCTGACATGTACTTGTTCTTTATACGACTACTGCAGTTCCAAAACCACAGCCTTACTTCAATATCAGTCTGAAAAATGGAATAAAGTATTCGCTAGTAATATGAAGCATGTAGAGCATTTAAAGAAACATGTAAAAAGTTCAAGTGAGATGTACTTGCGCCAAAAATGCTAAATCGAAAGATACCGCAGGAACTTGGCTATAAAATATTCCTTTAGCATATCTTTTAAGGAAATTCCGCCGTATATGTGATTTCACTACGGAGGTAACCAGGTTGCATTCTTCCACCGTTGGTCTATGAACGTTTAAAACCGTGGTTTTAAAATTCTGTATATTCCTCGCACATTATAATACTTATATAGATGCGTACTATTAGAATGCAATTAAAACATATATTACAATAAACAGGGCGTAATAATTTTAAAATTACAATCGTGTTATAACGTGAATCGGCGGGTGCTTAATGTCACTGAAATTTTTTATTTACGTACAAGATAGCCAATGTTTTGGATATAAATAACTACTGCAATAATTATACATTTACGTTTAAAAAACTAGCGGTTGATATGTAATCTCCTTTACATTTTACATAAGATTGAGTACAATTATCAAGTCTAATTTTATTGTAAAACAAATTTGCTGGTGTATTACGGGAAGGCACTACACTCTCCTGCTTACCTGTTCCGGGAAGCAGGCGTTATATTATGTAAAAAAGGTAAAGTATTTGATTGCCATGAAATTTTTGGTGAAGTTATTTGGTCGTGCTCTATTACAGTCTTGTCCCACGAGGTTAGTTCAAAATGGCGTCGGCTTGGATGCGCTTCCGGCGCAGTGTCCGGGAGGCACAATTAATCTTTTACTTACTGCGAGCGGACCAAGTTCCGAAGTCCTGTTACTGTGTCCAATCTCCATCGAAGCGAATGTACGATGTACGATCCACTTTATTTATTGTTACTTTTCTTTTTTTCTGCATTTCCAAGTACGTGTTTATTCAAAGCTATGTATGTTTAAGCCGTTTTTGTTAATACGAATGCCTTGTATATTATATGATGTAATATTTAATTGTTAGTACTACAAAACTTGTAAACTGAGGCAAATATCGTATTTTAATATTACCTTCTCTTTACGTGAGACATTTTACGAAAACGAAAATTTTCGTGTGAATTTATCGTAGTGTTTTACAACAATATAAACGTAACATCACGCCTCTAATCCCCGAAGACGTAGACAGAGGAGGGTAGTATACTCCCACGTTTCACCAGTTACGCTTATGTCTCACTATGGAGTAGGTGATGAGTCTATTGCCATACATTGGGCATACATTCAGACTCCGAACCACTCCCAGAAAATTTAAGAAAAATCCAATAGTGCCCGACTTGGGATTTGATTCCAGGACCTCGCTTGCAACTGAGTCAAGAGCAAATCAAGGCAGTCTACATGACGTTTGATGTATATAAGAATATGCGAAATCTGTATTTACTATTGATCCACATTCAAATATACATAACGTATAAATAATTGTACATTTATTTTTATATATTTTAGTATCTATCGCTGCTAACAAATTTTGTCAATTAAAAATATTTAGTAGAAAATCATTTATCGATAAAGACACATTAGTTCCCGTGACGCCATCACAAGCAGCGCGGGAACTGATTTAAGTCATTCGGGCCAAAAGCTACGAATATCATCAACAATTTTATTGTCTACTATTCGAATGTCTTCTCAAATTGAGAAATGTTAAGACTTTTCCTTTACCTTTTTTTTTTACATCTACCTTCTAGTCACAAAAGACAAGAGTTAAAGACATATCGCCCTTTTGCTTCAATAACGACAAGTCAACATTACGTTATTAAGACAATATTACGTTATTGATGCAAAGAGGCGATATGCAACTTGTTTTACAACACGTATTGTGTGGATGTGTTACTCTGCGATATGTTTGTATTGTAAGCATATGTATTCAATTGTTCATCATTGAATTTTCTTTATATTCCCTGAAATAAAAATTATTACTCTTATTACTTTGTATATTATAACTATCGAGCAAAATTACTAAGCAGCTGTCCGGTATTTGTGTTGCGAAACGCCTACACGGGTTCCAGAATGTGTCCGGGGAGCACACATAATGTTACCGCTGCAAAATTAATGTTATATTCCAATATTACGACACCACTTCGGCCGAACTACGTTACCTGTATTATTATATAAGTAGATTTGAACGTTATGTAATATACGGATGGTGATAAGAACGAGATTTTGTTTTTCGAATAGCTATAGGCTTCTCTCACTACAATCTCGGCTAGTGACAAGCAAGATGTAGCCTAATAAATAGCATGTTCGCCTAGAAAGTTCCTAGTCACTCTTGTCTTGTGTACTTCAATTCAATTATAATATGTAATATATTATACTTAAGTACATTATTATTTATCGATCGTTTATTTTTATAAAGGCGGATTTAATACTTAATGGCGTTATATGGCAAATTACAAATGTATGAATACGCGATGAAAGATTTGAAGATGTTTGTCATATTATAAACTGAATCTGATCCATTTCGAACTATCTCTTCGGTTCTTAATATACAAGTCTGTTGAACACACTTTCGTTTTGCAAATTATATTTATACACATTTTAATTGATATGAGATTATTTGTAAACCTTTTTCTTACTGCTGTTATTTTCAATTTACCTGTTAGCGCTAATTTTTATAGTTTCACCATAGTTTCTTTGCGAAACTTTTAATGTCCCAGTTCGGATAGGCCGCCGTAAACCGGCCTGAGGGTGTTCGACGAAGTGGAACGACTGTTACCTAATGATGACAACCTCACCGGACTGGTAGGGAAAGGTCCGTGAAAATTGCCACTATTATCAACAGGACTACCGTACCAAGTATTGCACAACTTGGAGTTAGTACTGTACTCCTGTCATTGTAATAAGTAATATGTCGTGTGACACTACGGGTATTGCTGCAATTATGTAATAGATTTATTAGCAATACGTAATTTATTGCTAATTGAATAGTGGCATCAATTGAGACGCGTTATTTTGTATTTTTAATATAATTAATTAACTTCTTGATCATATTTTCATTTGGAATGGATACAGTTATATAGATAAGATGAAATTTTATTATTTTCGGTAATCATTTCATTTTAATAAATTGAGTTAAAATAAAACTTACCTTAGTGGTTATTTAGCATTTTCGAATGCGGAATCAAGTATACATTCTTCAGGTAGAATCTTTTTGTTTGTCCAAATATCATATTTTAGAAATTCTAATAAGTATCTACCTAATGGTCAAGTTTCAAAGGTTAAATAAAACTTATGTACTCATAAAGTAAAGCACTTCTAGTCGTTTGTATTATGTTTTTTATTGCAAATATACGAAAGCTTAATACACATCGCGCTTGCATAATGCACGTGGATTTCTTTGAAGCCAAGTCTACTTTTCATATTTCGACGAACTCAAACACTCCGAAGTATTTTTAAAATTCTTAACGTTGAAACTTCTACCACTATGTATTTTCGGCAAATGCGTTTTTAAGTAATATTCAGTGAGCTTACGCCATTTTGTTGAAAAACTGAAAATTGTAGAAAATATCTAACTGTTAACTGAATTGTCATCTAATTATGATATTTATTTCTCGTTAACATTCGCGATAACCAATCATTAAACAAATTTTCGATGACAATGCGTCCTTGCGGATTTTTGGGCATTTTTTCAGTTTAATTTGTACCTAAATGAGTCGTTATAACATAAAGTGAAGACGATTCTGCAGGACACATTTCTGCACCAACAAAGATATTAGTTTTGTGGTTAGGAAAGAAAGAAAAGCAATTTTCTAAGTATCTATTATCATCTCTAATTGTGTATTGTAATAAAGCACGATTAATAATAATTATATTTGACTTTTGAAACAGTTCAGTACACTTAGATTCACTTTAATAATAATTCAAACCAACGAATCAACGAGACATTTTAATCAAAAAGTGAGCATGTTCTTTCTCTAACGTATTCGTCTGCTACATTTAAGTTATGGATTCTATCTCGTGTGCAAGATACGCGTTGTGCAGGATTATCGCAGCCTCTGGGCTACTTAGCATTTATTTTGCAGCAGCGCAATACAGCGATAAGTACGCGGAAGAATATTATACTTCTGTGGCTTGAAGGTTTTGAGTTAGCGCAGTGCGCTTATAACGGTCGCACTGAGGTACGTTTGTATGTTAGGTATAATATCGTTTAGTAATATTCTTAGCGAACTTAAGGAGAATTTTCTTGCGTACTTATTCACAGATTTTTTTTCGAAGAGATTTAGTATACTATAGGTTTTGGGTTTCAGGTACTTTTTATAATGTATATTTTCCAACTCATTTAAAATGTTTCATACATATTCCCATTGTTTTATGTTTTGTATATAAAGTTATTTATACAATGGTGCTTATTATGAATTTATGGCACTTATCTGGACTATAATAGACTATTATATATGTACCTCACGTCAACAATTACTTGAACGGCATAGACATTCAAACACAGGCTTATAATAAAATAAGCGTTGTAGGCTTTAACAATTAATTTAGTTAAAACACGGTTTCCTGTAGTCGCAGATACATATATCACGGAAATTGTAATCTCGGCGGCGGAGCGAAATGAAACGACGTTGGTTTCCGTCGAAACACAATATTTGTTAGGAGCGAAAGATTTCTTAGATTGCCGCGTTAATTTAACAAGAAATTTCGCTCAGGTGAATGTAGACGTTTTAGTTCAGCGACTTGCGGCTTTGGCACGCGTCACATGTCTACAGTAGCTCGAGATGCAGATAGAGGCAGAAATTAATTTCCTCCAATAACAATCAAATCCAATTCTCCTTTAATTTCATTTGGTACGATTTAATGCTGTAAAAGTTGGGTAATAAGGTTGTATTTGAACTTTAAAAATTATACATAATTTCTATCCTTATACCTGCCATGCTACTTTCACATTCACCACTCTCTTCATACACGAATGCATAATTAAAAACAAAAGGTCAAAAATTCAGGCTCTTTGGCTACGGAGCCGCATTGGCCGCGTCTGACGCATGTCGCAAGCCGCTCCGAAATCTACCTTAACTTGTATAAGTAATGGAAATCTCATTATTCGCAGCTGCCGCCGATTTTAATTTCCTGCATACGAGTGCAAACGGTGGCTTGGCGCGATTTATTTGTGTAAATAAATATCACTCTCTCCTCGCGCCCCATATTATATACCTACACGTCGCGTTACTGCTATAATCCGTTGGTAAACGTCTCAATTATAACTCGTTATGGCTGAAAGTCTTCAGTTATTTAGCGTGCAATTTCTGCAAGATATATAAGAGTACTTTCTTATTGTCTTACTTCATTTTTGTGTTTATTCTTCTTTCATGATTTGTGTTTGAATTTAACACATGATTGGATTAACCTTTCAAAACTATACATGATATTGAATATAGTTTATATGGGATTTGCAGGACTTTTCTGACAAACGGGAATAATCATTTGTCTTAATATGAAAATCAATTAATCGCATCTGTTTAAAAATCTAGCTAGAGTACGACGTCAGTTTTCATTAATTAAATAAAATAATCTATTTAAATTGTTGATTATGGAAGACCAAAAAGCAAGAACAACTAGAAATAAAAAACCAAGAAATGTACCGTATCTTGGCAAAGAGGTCAACAAACAGCTGGCAATAAAATAAATGTATGAAGGAAGTCAACTTATCGGAACGGAGGCAGCGACACCGCTCGAAGTGACAGAAATTGTTGAACGTTTAAATGTTTCGATTTTTTTCTTTATAAATAGATATTCGGGAGGTTTTTGTTAAACAGATAAAGCATGTATCAGAATTTAAAAAAAAACTCCGACACTCGTTTTGAATGATTTTAGACGAGTGATGTAAATTATGTGATAAATCAGGTGAGAGATCCCTCACGGGATGGGCAGACACCATAGTATGTGGAACATATCTATCTTACAGACCTGCCATGCTTCTTCTATATTCATCAGTGTATTTAAAATCGGGCATTATCGGGGATTTGTTTTTCCGAACCAGGCAGTATTTAACCTGTTTGATCAGATGTGAATATTAATTAATAGGGTAGGATAGGAAGCAATTAGGACCTAATAGAAGATTTCTATATTCCGTTACGATATTGTGATTTAATTAACGGTAGGTTGTAGAAAATACAGATGGTTTAAACGCGAATGTTGTGTTTTTAAATTTATATGAATCTGTTAAGATTTTTGCGTCTATTCACTTTTAAACCCCTTTATATATTTTTTAAGTTTATACTCAACAAAATATTCCATAACCTCTTATAATATCAGACTGTCCAAATACACTGCTTTATATAACCCTTCCCTGCGGGGTTGATGTCCATAACCCCCCGAGCATGTGATCTCCGAGCGCGACTTTTCACACTGTCAATGCTGCCCTTTAGTGGCCAGGGCATTTAGCCGTGCCTAGACGTGTCGCAGTGTACCGCGATCTGTCGGCGCTAGCTGTAGGGTGGGTCATCTATTGTTTCTCATTACCATCTCGCAATCGAGGTGAAATAATCTCTTTTGTTGTTTTACCATGAGTTGAAAAATATGTAATACGAAAAAGTAATCTTTAATCTCAATCGTAAAATTCTTTAAATTCTCCAATCCTCTGTCTGCCTCTACGGGAGTTACAGGCGTGAGGTTTCGTTCTTTCTTTGTTTTAGTGTTATAGATATGTTATACTGTGGCTCTTCCATTCGCATCAATAAACAAAAAGCCTCACGACATGTGTTCACAAGGCACTTACATGACGAACATAAGGAAAAAGGTGGACAAGAGAGACCCCATATATTATTACGAAGGGAATATGTACAAAATTGTTGGTATACAAGGCAATATCGGCGTAGTATTAAATCGCAAACTTCGGACATCCGAATATTAATTGTGATTTCTGTTATCAAAAGCTCGCTTGAAAGCCTTTACGAAGCAAAGTTCAATATTGGTGCGGTAAGTTGTTCCCAGTTGCTGTTGATTTGCGCGGAACTATTTTTAATTTATCCCCTAGGGCCGGACTCATTTATTAGTTTCGGCTCGGACAGAATGACATCTGTGTTTGAATTCCACGGCGACAGATGGCGCTGAAAAACATAAAATGCACGCGCAAAAATTATGGACACCACGGCAATCAAATTCATTGCACGGCCTTTTTTCCTCTGCAATGGCGCAGATAAAAATACTTCAATTTACATGACGTGCCGTGAATTTAAATTTTCTCTCAATAAATGTTCGTTACACGCAATTTAAGAGTGTAACTTTAAAATATTTTTCGTAGTTGATAAACGCCAGTGCGATAAAATAGATTACTATCGGATAATAATATTGCAAATAAACAATGATCAGATAAACCAAGTGAATGAAAATGTATTGTTGCAGTGAACATTGAATGGACTGTGAAGCCTTGTTTCAGTCATTATAATTCTCGTCAGTGCAAAAGCATTAAATTTTTGTTTGACAAATTATATTAACTGTCCTCATGAATGAATGAATGAATGAATAGAAGTATAAATGAGCCACTTTGACATCTTACTATCGTACTAAGCTTAAGTACATCTAGTTATAATGGTGAAAATAAATTCTTAAGGATTTAACCAAGTGAAGATTATATCAGGTTTATGCTAGGATGATCGACGAGATGAGACGACATAATTTTACCAACTAGTGCTTGCCTAGCGTGGTAGATTATGAGCTTCGCTGATTAGATACGGTTACTTCATAACAGATGAGTTGTTATATGAATGGAATATGATGTTATAACAAAGTTGTGAGTTCAACCCGCAACTTGTGTATTTACAAAGCATCGATTATCTCAGTGAAGGAGTTCCATCGCCTAAGTGAAACCCAATCTGGGTGTTAGCTCGCATAATGAGTTTTGTTTAGTCGAAACAATTAAAAAGTTTTGTAATTTAATTTATGCTGATAATAGAGCGAGACATGTTGTCGAAGGATCGGCGATATTAAAACTTTGATCTGACATCAGATGCCATGACTTTGTTTCCGTATTATTAATTACCTCGTAGTATTTTAATATATTTGGTCTGACATCTATTCGTTCATAACCAGTCGAATATTTTGTCAAGACCCGGTTTGCACTCAAATTGAATATCGTCCAAGTGGGTCTCCACGACACCTCCAGACATTTATGCTTTTATGTTATACTGTAATGTAATATGAAGATTTTTCTTAATTAACAATGTACCTATACAACAAGAACATTTCTGAAATTAGTAACTTTAATTACATTTAGTCATTAGATTAAATAATTATATATTAGACAGCCTCGTTGGTCGTGTTGGTTGCAAGTGCGACTGCCGATCGGGAGGTCCTGGGTTCGATTCCCAGGTCGGGCAC
>DWDU01002447.1:0-12735 GCA_018245575.1 Jemadia suekentonmiller
CGTAATGGTAAAACGATCAGGTGTAGTTTACTGATTTTGTTTACATCTATTAATCTCTACACGTGCGGAGATAAAATATAGGAACTAAAAATTTAAACTATATTCCACATTCTGTTTTAATTTCAAATATGCATTGAATAAGAAAAACATCCTACATGGGTGAAGATTCTAAGAAGATATTTAGTATCGTTTGTTTTCGGCTTTATTGGGTAGGCTCTGGGTTCTATCAGGTTGTCGCATTAAATGAACACGTAAGAAATATCAAGGACCACCAGACATACATATATACAACAGATCTATATAATATGTAATGCTACGCAGGCTGCAAGTATAGAGATATTTGCCACTTGATGCTCTGTGCCTATCCCGTAAGGGTTTTGGTGTGAGTTTGACATGCTATACTATGTATTAATAAATTCAAATCCCTGTGCTAAAAGATAAATTAAAATTAGTTTTCTTAATTCTATTAAGATAACTGTTACAAAACGTAAACATAACTGGTGAAATGTTGGAGTATACTACACTCCTCTGTCTACCTGTTCGGGGATTACAGCCGTGATGTTACGATATTAATAAACTAAAAAGAAACGAACGTACTCCTATCTCAACAATGAAACGTTTATGAAGGCTTTCATTAGAACAGCTACGACAATATGAACTACGTGAGATAAAAGAATTCATTATTAAAATACCTCAGCGACTGCAATTGTCTGCTAAATAGGATTTAAGATGCAATACGTGCTGAGTCGGGCCGAGGAAAGCCATATTTCACCTGCTTCTTCTTGCCCTGCTACTTAACTTACGTTGTTATCATTACTTTGTACAAAAATGTATGTATAAATGTAATAATTATTCCCTTACTCACAAAGTGCTGATTGTAATGTAATGTAAATTACATTAGCGTACGTTATGTTTGTGTATCCACAACCGATGATGGATAATTTGATCTGTGTGCTATATTCCTATAAACTTTTGGATGCTTAAATATTGTGTTATATTTAGGTATATATAATATCATATGCTTCATCGTTTAAATTAGGTTTCATAGTATTATTATTAGTCAGTTTATTAAATGATCTGATAATGTGTTTTTCGCACTATACAACATACACAAAGATTCGCCTATACACGAACAATGTACATAAATCTTTTTCCAACGAAATGAGTCGGGTAAAAGAAAAACCCTTTATATAAAACACTTCATAGATTACAATTAATAGCTAAATGTAGTTCGAAATGCAATGTAGAATGATTTAGCGTGAGAGAAGCGACGCGGAAGTTATTAATATCTGTTAACAGAAGCTAGTTATAAAATTGTTAATTGATCAGACAAAACGAGAAAACTGATGTTTTATTATCATGATTATTTTTGTATTCTTGTAATAATATGTGTATTGAAATATAATTGAGACATTTTACACGTCTACATTGCAGGCAACTTTATTTCTTTGTGATGTTAAGACTCGTATCGGTTCTACAATAATAGTATTCTCTCATTTGCATGAGTGCATATGTTGTCAGTTCCTTTGATGTTTTGCATTTAATATAAAGTCGTAGTTACAATGAAATTTGAATAAATTATAATACATTAAGGATATATTATTGTCATTTGTCCGGTTTATTATATATACAAGTCTGGTAAAGTAACTGTCTAGTAAAGTAAGTGAAAATAAATTGACTGCCTTCTGGGTCGCGTTGGTTGCAAGCGCGACTGCTGATCGGGAGGTCCTGCGTTCAAACCCCGGGTCGGGCACTGTAGAACTTTTCTAATTTAAATTGTACAGTAATGGCTCGGAGTCTGGATTTGTGCCCGGTGCATGGCAATAGGCTCATCATCTATTCCATAGTGGGCCGTAAACGTAACTGGTGAATCGTGGAAGTGTAATACATATATTCCTCTGCCCAACTCTTTTGGGGATTACAGTCGTGATGTTACGTTCAGCTTTTCACAAAACAATAGTTAACATAGAGTAAAATCAATATTTTTTTTTCTCATTAAAGGAAAAATAATATGCCTTAAACGTACGCATGCAACCGTTTATTTATATTTTTGTTACATACATATACCGCTGACTACTGCCTGTTTGCGATATAGCTTAGCCTATCTTGGTAGAGCTGTATCTCCGATCCGCCTATGGGCAGCAGTGTAGACGATGCCCACGGTGGGGATTGTGGGCAAAAACCTGCAACAGACGGTTTATGTCCAGCAGTGACCTGAGACAGGCTGATGATGACGATAATGACATATACATATGTATGAGTGTCACACGCATTGCATAATATTTAATAATTGTTTGGATACGCTGACATACAATTCTGAAAGCTATGACGTTAGTCGGTACCCAATTATTTTAAAAGCCGTTCAGTCGAACGATTGTGGGCTAGTGTTGAAAAATAAATCCGGCAATTTATATATTGTCAAGCGCTCGCCAATCCGCTGCTATTTTAAGTTTACTATAATATATTGTTTTATTAATAATATAAGCAACAGTTACCGTGTTCTTATATACTCATAATTATGTACTATTTAATTTGTAGCCTTCAATATTGTACCACTTTTATTTCCGGACGGCAATTAAAATTTCATTCACGGCGAACATTATTGTGCTCACTAATAAATTACATAATTTTCGTGTTAACATTGTGCTTTCCAAGATTGTACAATATATTAAAGGCACTGTAATTTTAAACGCATACATACGGACAGCGATTTTTTTCTTTTCAAATACATTTACCGTACATATGTCATTCGTCTGAAACAAGAGATGAAACTGAAATTCTCAATGGCTTGGCACCTGAAACTGGTAAGTTATAAGTTACTAAATGACGTCGTCCACACATTTCGGGTGTTTTATAACATTTGCGACTTAAAACGAGATGATAATTTATATCGTGTGTTTTTTCAGAAACGAATTATGTTTGAAAGCGACAGCATCCACAATTAATATCATCAAGATGAGCCTAGGCCTGAGTCGTCGACGCCGCGCGGCGGCTCGGCGTCAAGTACTTACAATATTTCATACTTACATAAAACAACTTGACGCAAACTGTGCAGAAGCAGAAACAGCGAGTGCTACACGTTGATAAAGAACGCGTCAAAATCGCTTTTTTAACTCCGCACACCATAAAGTCACTGGAAACGTCGAGTACGATTCGCCTTTCAGTAAAATATAACATAACACACTAATACTAAAGCAACTAATGGAAATTTCAGGTTAGAAAAGACTAACACACAACGGCGATCGAACCCAGGACCTCATCCACTGCAGTTGCGCTTGCATCCACTGTGTCAACGAGGCAGTTAAATTTAGGAAATGCACATTTGTTTTAATCAAAATTATTTTGTCGCTGATGGACCTCTATCAAAGTCCATTCATATTATTACTTTAACGGCACATATCTTACTAGGCAGGCAGAGAGCACAGAACTTTGCGAAGCAGTCTTAAAGAACATTATCATAACAAGTGAATTTAAATTCAATTGCAAGAGCCGTTAAAAAATAGAATATTGTAACAAATGAAATAAACAAGATTAACTGGTGAACCGTGGAAGTGAGCTACACTACGCTGCCAACCTCTTCGAGGATTACAGGCGTGTTTATGTGTTTGTTGTTACGGGTATTTGTAACAGTGAAACACTGGTCCGGTTTAGAAGGTACCCGTACGCTCCCCGTTGTCATCAATCGGCGCGCGAGCGAGATTGACGCAGCGCAAATCAATTTCGTGCAGCACCTGCCATGAGCGCCGTGTTGTTATTCTCCTGCTGCCAAACCGTAAAATTGCTATTTGTTTTATATTCCAGCTACCGCCGGCCCACGGCGTTGTTTCCGAATAGTTTTTTAATCACGACTTTTATTTGCAATCCCGTTTAACTTTTACGCGAAAACGAATTTTTTGTTAATATTATTTTCATTATATCGTCAAGCCAGATCTCTTAAGAGTTAAATATACCATAGACAGAGATGCTGGCGTGTCTCTTCTGCATTCTTGACTGTCTCCGTAGGCCATCGATTTAATTACATCGTTTTTGGAGCGTTTTAAATGACGAATTTTGTGAAGAAATATAAGTGTTGACTGCCTCGTTGGTCGTGTTGGTTGCAAGGGCGACTGCCGATCAGGAGGTGCTAGATTCGATTCCTGGGTCGGGCTCTCAGATTTTTCTAATTTAGATTTTCTAGTAGTGGCTCGGAATCTGGAAATGTGTCCGGTGCAATAGGCTCACCACCTATACCATATTGGGACGTGAAAGTAACTGGGAAAACGTGGGACTATAGGTTCTACAGTCCTCTGCTTACCTCTTCAGGGATTACAGGCGTGAATATACGTAAATAAAAGTGTTTAATGTGCCTTTGTACAGGTGAACTACCAGAAAAAAATATTAAAATATATTTTTAACCTTTACAGCCTTTACTTTACGTTAAGATCGATCGGCCTACGCACTACGCTTATTAATACGAGTACGTGTGCTTCGTCTGATATTTTTCATAGAATTTAATAGCCTTATGTAATCTCATAACATCACCTAACACTTGGTCAAGTCGTTAAACAGTCGAAATCATAGAAAATAATCTGTCGTTGTCCAACATGGATACAAAATTTGAACAATGTAAAGCATATGTGTGCATCGGTGCAAGCAAAAAGTGTATGGTAAACACAGTCCGGCAAATAGTCTGACATACGTACACGGGTGCAGGGCAGCGCGGCGCCGCTTGTTGTTTGTTTACGACATTTAAATTCAGTACAGCAACTTACGGGAAAGAGTTTTAGCATTTGTCCGGTGCAGCTGAACTCACACACGGAATTGTAAATTTATTCGTCGGTTTCTTAACGCCGGGGTCATTGCACGAGACCGTTGCATTGCTCCGTTCAAACGTCGTCCGCCGCAGACAAGTATTGAAATAGATATTAGAATAATTTGTTATTCAATTGCTGATGTTCGATTGGTAAATGCTATTGTTACTTTACGTCATATGTATTGATTGGACGTCAACACATGTTAGTTGGATTCCGCATCATTTTGTATCCTACTGATGGGCATGGGTCACTTCCACATTCGCTCGAAACTCAGCAGATGATGTACTACGACGTGGACTAGTTGCTTCTTTGTATTTTAACGTAACATCACGCCTATTATCCCCGAAGAGGTAGGCAGAGGAGTGTAGTATACTCCTACGTTTCACCAATTACATTAACGTCCCACTATGGAATAGGTAGTGAGCCCATTAATTTTGTCTTTGTGTTTTACCTGTTTATAAACCATCTTGAAGCTCCGTAACGAGGCTTAACGATCATTACTGAACGGTAATAACAAGATACGATTACTGAACGTGCCATCCGAAGCACTGAATCACTCATGAAAACTTGCTACTAGTCCTCCATCCAAGCATCGACTGCACCTAGCGTTGCTTACCTTTACGGATCGATTACGAGTATAATCTGCAACCGTTTCAGGGCTAGGAGCGCTTGCTTGGATCACACACTCAAATTTCGGGTAAATATCTTTCTAGAATAAAAAAAAACGTAACATCACGCCTGTAATCCCCGAAGAGGTAGGCAGAGGAGTGTAGAACACTCCCACTTTCTAGAATAACAAAATAAATTTTAAACATGTCTCTAAATAAATCGCAGGAATTACACCAAATTCAAATTTGAAAAAAAAAACATATACTAACAGCTAATATGCTCTAAGACCGAAATAGCACAACGTCATATTTAATTACTTCGAGTATCGAAATGCATTAAACATAAATATATAGTAAAATATTACGAAAATGTAAAACGCGTGGCTGCATTATGGCTGCAAAACAAAACACAGTACGTGTTACTGGCCCTAAACACGGCATAAGAAGGTGTTGCTTATAATTTAGCCGGTGTAAGATTGCGCAGTAATGCGGGGTAAGGGCTGCCAGGATTGCTGTATTTCCTTAATAGTCTGCATTTACCCCCGCCGACAATTTGTGACAAGAGCGTGAGCTAAATTGTCGCCCGGAGGAAATAAACTAATTTACTTATACATGACATTCATAAACTAAGCGTTTGTTGAAATACAAACGGCTACTGAATGAGAATAAGTAACATAATAAAGCGAAACAATAGACAATGGGGCGGTGGGACGGGCGTTTAAGACGGGTAAATGTTAGTCTGTTATTGTTCATTTATACGTACTTTAGTATTTTTGTCGTTGTCGGCGATGACTTTTTGAATATCCAATATCGTTCCTCCTTTTTTATGTCACTTCATTATTAATGTTGAGAGCGTCATGAATTACTTACGTTCCCTACAAACTTAATAACGAAATGGAAGAAAAACCAAGAAACCTTTTCATTAAAAATTGTTAACGATCAGGCTAGATTCAATTGTTTTGGATCGTATTATTGCATTTTGTAAACAAAACTATTTAATCGCCCCCAATAAAATTTACATTTATTGCCTATAAAATGGATTTCGTACGGTTTTTAAAAAATGCAATAAATTATGAGCACCAGTCAGTGTAAATAACATTTGTAATATTAAAGTTTCGCGTCAAAACAAATATAGCTCATAATGTAATATGAGTACTTTAGAACGCAAGTAACACAATAGTCGAAGTTTGATTTTCATAAGTATTCATCAGGTAACATCACACCTGCATTTTCCAAAGAGGTAGGGAGAGGAGTGTAGTACATACTCCCAGTTTTCACCAGTTATGTAAGTATACATCAGTATACGATGAACTCTAGGCGTCAAGTATGTATATTTACGCAGACATACACAAATAAATTATTGCTACATTGTACGTATTACATAAATACTAGTATTCTATGCAGTGTCGTATTTTGTTGAAATATACTAACGGGCACTGAGCTTCAGTGCGTTATCAATGTTATTTCACTTCGCACGAGCTGAGCGAACTAACACCACGATGCTCAATATTGTGCTCTCAAAACCGACACCAAAGTATCTCCTTTTTAAAGCTTTCATATAGGTATATCAGACCATTTTAACGTTACACTTAACAGGCTACTGCATCCAGAACTTGAAGTATGTTGGTATTTTCATACCAAACGATATTGCTATCGCTTCTGCATATTAATTAGGCACATTCCGCATGAAAATGTAGGAACCAACCAAAACTACCCTATGAAAACCATATTTGAATTTAATGGAATGCACTTTGCATCTATAAAAAAGCGAGAACTGAAAATGTTTCGGCATCGCGTACATTAATCTTTATAAAGCTGTTATTTCGTACACTGACCCATTATGAATGGTTATCCTTGCAAAATAGCGAAATACAACGATGATATGTTTTGAAAACTTTATAATGAACCTTTTTTAAAAATGTCTAAATATATACCTACTACAAGTGTGAAAATAATGTATTACTACAAATTGTATAATTTCAATATGAGAATAAATAAAAATGGATCAATATAACGTAGTGTTTTAGAGTTTAGCGTACAAAAAATATTCAATTATTAAAATGTTTAGTGTAGCTATGAAAAGTCTAATGGACGAAGAAGTTGAATAGGTCTACAAGGATAGTGGTATTTGGAACCTGACGCTCTCTGCCTAATCCGTAAGGCACCTGGCGTGATGATATAATAATAATAAAAAAATGTATAGTATTACTCATCCAAAGGTTAATTCTTTAGTATTTATAGGAAGTTTATATAACAGTGCGTTTATTGGGCAGTGTCAGGGGAAGTTTCCGGAACTAATCGACGGGTGTCAGTAGTAAACGTTCGGCGCCGAGTTGAGAAACTTTTCCTCTTCACGCGGAATCGACACAATGAATTATGCATGGGAATTAACTTTGACGCCAGATACCGGCCAAAAGATTTATTTGCCGATATGATGTGTTAGAAAACAATCCAAGTTGTTGCCAGTTTCTGAATTATGGGTTTTGTTGTACTGTAAACGCGTCAAGCGTTCAGTGAAGTTTGGACATGTTAATACTTTCTTACTTGTTTACGATTTGCCCCTATGGCGGGGAGTGATTCAATGCTAGCCATATTTTACTTTAAAACGTAGCCCATGCGCTTTACATTGTAAGATATCAGTTAGCAGGACGCCCTTTTTTGAGCTAATATACATTTCTTTTTTTTCTGGTTTTTGTCTTGTTTAATCTCTACCATTTAGTACATCCTACATTAGTCTAAAAAAGAGAAACTTCAATCTCTCAACGCATATTTCATACGTCATGTATTTTTAAAGGTTAGTCTTTTCTACTACGCTTCCTTTAAAAATATTTTTTTATACTTCTCTGTAATAACCACTCTCTTCTCAAATCTATAGCTCCAAATATATAAGAGACTTAAAATTTTGTTTAAACGTAACGTAACATCACGCCTGTAATCCCCGAGGAGGTAGGCAGAGGAGTGTAGAACACTCCCACGTTTCACCAGTTACATTTACGTCCCACTATGGAATAGGTGGTAAGCCTATTGCCATGCATCAGGCACATATCCATATATATTACATATCCATATATATTACAAATAAATATAATTTTCATTTAATAGTAATTAATGTTTAGTATTCTTTACATCTAAGCCACTTTTACAATTTTATCTATATATCCCAAAAGTTACACAGACACAGAATACTACGTAGAATAAACTCCACTATTCTTACCATTTAAATTTTGATGCTACATTAAATAATAAATATATAATTGTTTGACTCTCAGCCAATGCATACTATTTATGAATGTGCTTTCATTATTCATCACTTTAGACAATCATACAACTTGCCTTGCTGTTATAGGCAACTCCTAATAGTTGATTTCAGATATACATATATGTAAGTAACATTCTAATGCAAAATTCCAAAATACAATTGACTTCTTCAGATAATGTTTCAGTTTCGTCTTATTCATCTTACATTTAAATCACTATGCATCCAACAGACCACAATCAGGAATATAGCAGTGAACCATAACTATCATTATTAGTTAATACTTCTACCTGAAATAGGCTTGATTTCCACTACTTCTATGTACTTCTACAACTGAGCAGCAATACATGGAATGTTCAATTTCTATCCCTATTTGTAGTTACATAAGAGTTCATGTACTGTAATATGGAACACAATATGGAAAATGATGCAAAAGCTCACCTTTTGTCTCGAGTGCCTAGACCTCTGTAAGGAGCAATCATCCAAATAGCTAATGCATATCTCATCTCCAGGCACCAGTGGTCTCTTAGCCCTTAACTGCAATCTGTGATTTCCATAAGAGAAGCACACTTCAGCATTAGGGTCACAGCTGTGATTGCAAGCACTCTGAAGTCGAAATAATCCTGAACCTTCAGTGTTGATGAACTCACCAGATTCTGGAAAAAGAAAAGGAATATTGCACATTCAGTTTTAAAATATTCATTTTATTTTATAATGTAAAGATGGATCCTGCCAAAAACACAAGGTCTCTGAGTGTTAAAGTATCCCTTTAGGATTTATTAAACTGTGAAGTTTTTTTTTTGGGCACTTTTAAGTTCATGTAAGTATTTGTTGATAAGGAGAAATAGAGCTCTCTATAACACTCTTAGATATATAATTAGAATTCTGCCAACTGGTACTTGGGTTAAACTACAGCCTTAACAATTCTGTCTGAGAGAAAACAGGCATCTAACATTGGAATGATCAAATGTTTCGTGATAATGACAATAGATGTCAATACACTATAGTTTTAATATGAATATCATATTTCAATAATAACATATTGGAATATCTCCCTACACAACCATCCCAATATAAGCATCGAAAGAGTTTGTATTATGATAACCAGGCCACTGATAAACTAAGTGTTATATAATAAATCCATATAAACATAAACATATAATTTTTTATCAAGGCACAAACCAATATTTGCGCTCATCACACAAGTATTTGATCCAGTATCATTTATAAATAATAAAATGACCATTATTAAACTTGCCTTCTTCCATTTTGTGATACAGTCTATCCAGAAACACTTCGAATTGAGCCCTCTCATCATCAGACATAGTCCTCTCCAGGCAGGAGGATGCCCACATCGCTACTGGGCTAGAGCCTATGCCCTGTCCATTTGTGCCCACTAGAGCCATCAGAGCATTGAATCCTTCTTGGGTCAGGAACTGAAATAAAGACCTCATGAATGCCAATGCAAATTGGTAAGAGTATATTACAATCTACATTCGATTCAGTCTGTATGATGGAGGTATTGAAATTGCCCTGTGACATTGTGAAATTGCTACTTGATGTTTGTACAATTCAAACATCAAGTAGCATTTGTAATCCCCAAAGAGGTTGGCAGAGAAGTATGGTATACTGCCACATTTCACCAGTATTATTAACACCACACTGTATAACATGATGTAAGCCTAATGCCATAAACCAGGCACAAATCCAGACTCCGAGGCACTATTAAAAATGTCAACTAGAATTTGTTATTAGAAAAAACCAAACATGCCCAACTCGAGATTTGAATCCATAAAATAAAAATAATATTTACAATAAACAAAAATACATTACCTCTTGTACATGCTCTCCATTTACAACATTACTCATCAGGTCTCTCAGTGTATGTAACTGCGCTGAGAACTGTTCACCTAACAACTTGTGGGCGAGTTCGGCATCCTCATTGACTGTACGGTGACAAAACTCTTTCACCCTTGAGATCATAACCTGAGGCTGAGGGCTTAGCTGAATCATGGCTAAGAGACGAGCAATGAGCAGGATACTTGTTGTTTCGGGTGGAAGATGCATTTGTCTACAAATATTTATGTAGATTAGTATACATACACAGACATTACAAATATTTACACATTTTTCTTCATTTCCGTTTATTACATATTATTTTAGTTCTTCACACCTTTTATGGGTATGACAATAAGCAAACAATGCCTATGACTGCCTTATCGTTCAAATGATTGCAAGTGGAGCTCAGCAGCTATACACCTTATTAAAAAAACGTAACATCACACCTGTAATCCCCGAAGAGGTAAGCAGAATGTAGTATTTTCTATCTCTTATATTAATAATCATAAATCCCTGTACAACACATATATAGACATAACATAAACATGCAAATATTTACAAATCTATGTACATACATATATGGAGTTTTCCACTCACATCAATACAGAATAAACATGCACTCATCACACATATGTATGGAGTATCACATCCACAACATTTGACTAGGAAATTCAAATCAATAACTACTGGTCCATTAGACCAATCAGCTTATAATAGTTAACTGATTCGTGTAATGCATACTTTGAGCATTAATTATTTTCTAATGCAAAATTACTGTCTTCAACATATGTAATGTGTCATACAAACATTTTATATAGGGGACTTGAAATGGTTCTATAAATGTACTCTTTACCACAGCCTGGACACCTCCAACTCCTACAAGGGGTTATTATCACACACTTTGAGAAAGACCAATGTAATTTATACCATGTGTACTATCTAAATATCTATACTTACTTCCATGCATCCATTAATATCATAATAGGATGCTGAGCATCAGCCGTCTCATAGCACAGCAGAGAATGGTAAGCAGTTTTCGCATCCTGCTTGCATGCCTCAGAACAGTATTGGATGCCACACTGGTCACAGCTTGTGATGGTTGTCAAGTCAATCTCATACCAGTCTGCATATGGCAGTACGATATCCGGCTTGCAAGCGAGGCGCCTCGCATTCTGTTCTGGAGTTTCCAGCGGTCTACAAAATAAACACCGGTATAAACATTTAATATTTAAACAGAAATTCTATTACTCTAGTAATAAGAATTATATTACAAAAATAAAATACTTTTACATGTATAAATATTGTGTCGACCGTGTGTCGATCATAGAAGCGTTAGAAATGAAATAAAAATAATGTGCCTCTTCTATTTACGTAGACTATAACAAACTCACCTCATGCAATGATCGCAGGCTAAATAACCATACGCTGCATTCCAAGCGAACTGACACGATACCAATGGATCCTCTTCTAGGATAATGTCCCTGGTCCGATATAACTTTGTAGCAAACAACCCCTTCCCCTGAACAAGTGAGGTTCAATTAATCAATAATCGATAATTAATAACTGGGTGGAATCACAAGATATATTGAAAACAAATAGGAAAACAACATACCTTTTGATTGTTTGTAACTCTTATCTCGAATCCATCCATTTTGACCAATATATGCAAATATTATATCTAAAGCGATGTGTTAATTTAAACCAAAAATGCTTCGCACTTCGTTTTTCTCGCTGTAGGTTATCCGGGAAAATTTAGTGCTAGCACAGATAGCGAATGTTACGTGCGTTATTTCCATGTGGCAGATTAGTTAATGTTGGAAATCACATCAAAGAAAATGTTTTTATTAATATAATACTAAATTACTGTTTTTAATTTATTTAGCTTATAATTTTTGTAAATATAGCACTAAACATTAGGTTCAAAATTCTTATATGATTTTAAAATTATTATTTTTTCATAATCGATTATATTACTATCATTTCTATAATAGACTTGAAAACTTGAATTGCACTTCGTTTCAAACACGTTCCATAATAGTCTTTGCAGTGGCTCTAGCGTGGGTTCAAGCCGCCCGGGGCGAAAGAAAAATTTGCCGCGCATTTAGAAATGTATATAAAAAAACGTAACATCACGCCTGTAATCCCCGAAGAAGTAGGCAGAGGAGTGTAGAACACTCCCACGTTTCAACAGTTACGTTTACGTCCCACTATGGAATAGGTGGTGAGCCTATTGCCATGC
>DWDU01002448.1:0-12734 GCA_018245575.1 Jemadia suekentonmiller
CTTGTTTATATCATGATTTCATGAGGCATATGACATTCGATCGAATGACAACTGACGACTATTCATTAATAACAGTATAATAAATAAATACACTATGTACTGGTCGAGCAGTGGTACCAAATTCAACACACGAAGACATTTTGAAACTTGAACGTTATCGAGCTTCTTAATTAAATCGAAGAGACTACCTTTGTATACCTATCTCCACTCTGTGTTAATTGTTTGGCCTCAGAGAATATGAACGTAAACAATGAGTTTTATAAAATCTTATATAATGTATTTATAACAAAGAATATATAAAAGTTTTAGCTTCCTACAGTCTGTATAAACTGTGACTATGCCGCATCTTACACTAATGCGCGCACAAAACATTCTTAAAAAGTGCCTATTTAAAGATTTCTCTTCACGGCAATAATAGTATATGTATGAATATTAGATGTCGCCATAAGTAGAAAAATTAGAACTATAGCTTGTATAGGTTGCCAACAATTTTACAATAATGTCATAATCTATCGAGACTACCAGTCGGCCTTACAATAGACATATTTTCCTTAAGTATTTCATAATGTACCCGCAGACCGCAGTCACGCCATCTTTATTTACCTGATAATTGTTAGAGTACATTCAGCCATCGTTACTGAGGCTTTTAACACATTCTGATTCTTGTAGATCGAATAGGTAAAAAGTTAAAATATAATATTTCATGGACAACAATATCTATTGTTGTTATATCATAACGCTAGATGCCTCACGGGCTGGGCAGGCAGCATCGAAAAATATCTTTATCGTTATGAACCTGACAAGATTCTTCTAAATCGATACCTTTTGTTTGTATTGTTATCAATTCGTAACAATAACATGACAATGCTCCTTTTAAATGCTTTATCTGCGCAGATAGCGTGTAGTGGCGATTAGGTGTGTCTTTGTACTGGATTTATTATAGAAAGTCGTAGAACTTTCTCGACGCATCGGTCACAAGACAGCTCGCGCGCTGATGTCGACAGAGCACAGAGGCGCCCGTGTTTGTGCAGTCGCGCGAAGGGCGAATGAATATTTGTAGTGAGATAATTGGTGACACACAAAAGGTAATATCACGCTTTGTTTGTGGAGACGTGCGTAGAATACGCTGTCTCGGCTCAGGTTCGGGCGACACACTTTACAAGTCATAAAATTCCGCGTCGAACCGGGTTTTACTTCTTTATAAATATTTTTTTATCGTCATCATTCTCAACATTTTTATCGTTCTACTGTAGAACACTGATCATATATAAGACTTAGATTTGTTTCGGACAGTCTGTTGTAAACATTATCGTCATGGCACACATTTTTTTTTAGTTTTATGCTTTAAAGTTTTTATTTTTATTTATGAACACTAGAATTGTTTCACATCTAAAACAGTGCACACCTGCTTATGTAACATTACGCTGCATTACTATGCGAGTAATGAAAAGTAGATCTTTTATGAACATTACTACACAATACGGAACCAAACACACACACAGACACAAACACACACGCGCACGCATGTTCGCACATAAACAGGCACATACAATACAAATAAAAATTGCACATGGAAGGGCGCAGTCAACTAATACAGACATTACATGGTTAAAAGACAGCCATGGCTACTAATTCGTTACTTGTGAGTAAGAAAATTTGATAATGATTTAATAATAATTATTATTACAAAAGTACGCTTGTGTAGAGCGTGCGAGGAGTGTGGGTACATGCGCGTGACGCCGGAGCATCGAATTATGAGATAAGATTAGATAACCCGTCCAGCCGCTCCACATAACACATCGCGGTGATGTTACCTATCGGCGACCTGGCCCTTAACTGTACACACCTTTATACACATAGGATATATACTTAATGCATGATTTGCAAAGCGGAAATTTGGGATTATTAATATCTCATTTTCACGGTCACTTTTGGCGTGGGCATAGAGCAAACGCAGACTATATATATCCTTGACGTTCTTTATTCATCACTCTTGTCATATAAGCATACAGTTCCGAAGATCTCCACTCCCCATCAGCCGATAGGATTGTAGCACTGAACAGGAATGAATAGACTGCTTTCATGTTTACATATTGCTCAAATAATGTACCTACTGCTTAAAGTACAGTCGACATCACTCCTGGACAGGTAGGTAATCCCATGTTTCACCAGTTACGTTATACATCCCAGTATGTAATAGGGGGTGAGTTGAATGCCAGACACCGGACACAAATCCGCACTCCAAGTCACTACTAGGGATTTAAAGTTAGAAAAACACAAGAGACAATCGATATAATATCATTAATTTACAGAGGTTCAATAAAATGTTGAGTATAGTTGCATTCCGCGTAGATTTAGGCTTCGTGAGTCGTATCCTTGTGTACATTACGTATAGCTCGCTCGCTCCAACTTTATTTACATATCTGTAGTGTACTGAACCGTTACTATGTATTCGTAAAATACTTCGTTTGTTTCCATAAAACAAAGTTATTTTTCATACAACGCCACTGTAATTTTAGTTCAAATACATGCTGAATCTATAAGTGTACTTGTTACTATTGATGTGAATATATATATATGTTTTATAAATCCAGACCCAGATCAGACAGCGATAACAGGTGTATTTGAATCATAAAAATATCTATCTATTTAGAATTAAATACATTTTTAATGGATACGAAAAGTTTTTCACCATCTTCACAATCAAGAGTTTTTTAAACTAGAATTTAAATGGAAGACTTCCATGAACGTTTTTTGAATTAATAGGGTAAGACTTGTCTTCTTCTTGTAATTACCTATTTACCCTACTTACACAACCTTCGTTTAGTCATTTCCGGTAGAAAAAGTGTAACTACTGTTCTTATTAATGAATATCCGGACAATTTCCGGACATTTTTATTGTCGTAGGAAAAACAGCAAGTTGGCAGAGCCAGACAGCGGCAGACGATAACGAAAGCGAACAGCGACGTGTTGCTCCGCATAATAAAATGTTTTTTTATTACGAGGCGATGGTTCTGATACAAAGTGTACTTGAAGTTGAATTTAATTTAGTGAGAAAGTAATATAAGTAATATACACTTATAATGTATTGTAATACTGACTAATGGTAATAATGATTGCCTCGTTAGTTGTGTTGGTTACAAGCGCGACTGCCTACGGTCTTAGCTTCAAATCCCAGGTCGGCCACTATTGGATTATTCTAATTCGAAAATCCTAGTAGCGGCTCCGAGTCTAGATATGTGCCCGGTGTATGGCAACAGGCTCCCTACCTATTCCATAGTGGGACGAAAATCTAACTGGTGTAACGTGGGAGTGTACTTACACTTCTCTGCCTACGTTTTCGGGGATTAAAAACTTCATATTAAGTTTTATAATGTATTGTATTTGTGCAGACATAATAACTACTCTTACATTGTCACTTCAGTACCTTTACGGGGTAGGCAAAAAGCATTAGTGCTAAATATTTCGATCATTACTGAATTTATGTGTTTAGTTTACATTCATTACTTTTTGCATGCACATATGTATGTACGCCAGTTTCCAAGTCTTCTGAATCAACCAGTATCTATACTATATGACGTACATGTTTCTTCTACGAATTAAGATGACGTATCATTACTAATAAATGTTAATGTTAGATTGAATGAACTCAAACAATTTGCTGAGCATTGCCGCCGCTTTCAATTTTATTCCGTATTAGCACGGTTGATGTTTAAATGATTTATTTTGCATACAATCGGCATAGGCTTTATAGGTGGTAGAGCACGTGCAAAAATGCATAGAGTCAAGTCGTTACCAGTGTGACGACAGTACCTACATATCAATATTATAATCCCGTAGTTCGGCCTCCTTGTACTTGCGCTCACGTCATCGATTCACTTAGCTTTCTACTTATCTCACACTCGATTTACGTTTTAGGGTTGTCACTTTATTTCTCCTTTTTTAACACAATCTTATATTTAAAGACCATTATCTTTTCGAATGTAAAAATGTAAATAAGCTTTAACAGTGAGATTCGCTAAAGGTATATTAAAGGTTTCAAACTAATGCTTCATTATTGGTGTCTTCAATCATTCATCCGTTTCCTATTTCAATTTTCAACAAACTTTTTATCGCCCCAATCCATATGGGGTACATGAAAGGAGCCTCCCCGAGTGGCAACTATGTCTCATAAATAAGAACATACACTGCCCGGCGCACCCTGTACATTGCTACTAATCCTTTCACCACAATGGCTGATCATTCGCTATCAGTGGTCCATTCGACGAAGAAGATCGATCCAATACTAGGTGTGGGTCTGTTCTCAGAAAGAGAAGATAAAGTCTGTTCCAGGGGCAGTTGGAAGACATAACATAATGAAGAAATAAAAGTCTGCCAGTTTCTTCACGCTGTATATTGACCATTACAGCACATTATTATAATCTTCAAAAGGCGCATAATTATATAAAGATAATAAACAAGTAAACCTTACTTTTAATAAAACAAAATGTTACTTTTAAACACAATGAATTGCACACAAATATGCATTTGTCTGATGTAAGTCTTCGTGATATCAAACGAAAGTTCTTCACCCTCCAATTGAATGTTAAATGAACGCTTTCAGTTCTATTAAGAAAGACATTTATCTCATTAGAATGCCGAGGCAAGCCAAGAATTTTACACAATACATGCCAAATTGTTTCACCACTTGGCTTAACAGAAATCGCTTTAAAATATACATATGTTTCTATTAATTAGTCTTATGAATTGCGTTTTTGTAATTTTTATAAAATGTTTAATAATGGGCTGTTGTCTATTGGGCCATGTTACTTAAACGCGTTAAATTATAAATAGGTATATTTTATTTATTGAAATGTCTTCATTTGGACTTGGTATTTATGTGTTAATAAAATGTTATTTATAATAAAATCAAATTCTGTTTATTATTCCAGTTTACTATAATATCGCATTTAATAACTTCATCTTCATGCCAGATCCCTTAGGGGTTGGGCAGAGAACACACTGCCGAATTCATCTATCCTTGTATACCGGATGTTCTTGTTTGACAATCATCCATTTAATGTCACAATTTATATAATAATTATTATTATCAGAATCGTATTTAATTCTACCTACCTCTTCGGGTAATATAAGCGTGAAAGTTAAAAGCATGTTTATTTATTATTAATATTATAGTACAATCGTAGCGTGATTCATGAAGCTTTAATCTCATGAAACAATATCTACATACTATGACAGTCCAAATAATTGTACTGTCACATGACTAGACAGTCTTATACGTAGGTACGCGGACTTTGATACTGATACAGCAACTTTTTACGAGTTTTCGTTTTTAGTAGATTCTTCTATTATGTATTATTATAGAGCAATTTTTCTACTATGTTTTATTATTATGTCATCTTTACAGAAGTTTTCATTTTTAATCAATTTTTCTAATATTAATTCGTATGGCCATTTTAATTTTTTTTTTCAAAATTAAAATAATATCATGCCAACCCCACTTTTCATCTTGACACTGGGTTCACTGGTAGAAAATATCATTTGGTTTCAAGTCCCCCCTTTGTTAATAACAAAAAGGGATAAATAAATTGTCTAATATAAAAAGATACATACCTATGACCTTGTTCAGCCGCCCAGGTACTACGTTAATTGCAACCTGCAACAAACACCAGTCAATATAATCTCGGGCTATATAAATATAACTAATTGTTTACTAGTTAAAGATTACAAGATTCATTTTTACTGTAGAACAGTGTGCAGTAATATAAATGACCTAAACCAAATTGACATATAGGATTGGTCATGGTTTCGATTTCCACTCAGAAGGGTGTCATTTGGTCAAGTATTTGTGCTGTGTCTAGGGCATAAACAATCTATATATCTAGTTTGTCACCTGTCTGATTACCAAAGGCTCTATCGTCTTTTTGGAATCGAATAGCCGTATGTGGAAACGTCCTAAGATATTTAAATAAATACTCTCATAGTCAACAATGGCGTCCTCGTGTTTTGCATATTATGCACAGATATAATTATATCACATAAAATTGAGTCTTAAATTAAACAAGTTAATATTTATAAATTAAAACATGTTATTGCTAGCCTATTTAAAACATTGACTTGTCAACATTATTTGGCGGAAATAGCAGTATTTTTTAAAGATGCATAGTTTTCTGCACGAAAAATAGTGCGATCTAGTTCTCCTTATTATAGTTTTCTCTAAGAACACATGCTATATCATTAATATAATTAACATATTTTAAATATTAATACACATATAAACATGCAGATAATAATTTCGGACACAAATTCTTATAATTAACTACGACAATTATTTAAACGCTTTGCAAATATCAATGGGTACTATGTAACGCCATATACATTTTTTTAAGTAAAAAAGAAATAAACTTTATTTTGAGGTAGATATATTTTTATTCTCTACGCTGTGTTCGAAGGCGAGAGTTATTAGTTCAGTACGACCATTTTCCGAAATTTTTCAATCTGGAACAGGCTAGCAAATCCTACCAAGAGAAAGGGTTTTCGTTCTTAAAATATAACTTACAATTCTTATAAAACCGCATGAGGGTATCCATAAGTGAAAACTAAGGTGTTACGTCTATAATTTAACCACATATATATCACATTAACGAATTACGTACGGAGGTAACTAAGTGACTTATGGTTTTTCGGGACAGTTCAATTACCTTCGGACTTATCCGCGATTTTTATTAATGAGCTAGAACCTCGTACAGCTCCACTATACTTCAAGGGATATAAAAAAAATAAGATTACCAGATTACGAACATCGATGCATCGATACGTGTGGCTTGGCTGCAATATGGGCGTGGCGACGCGAGCACTGCAAGTACTGAGACTGGTTCTGGTCTAGTCTAGTCGGGTCATAGCGACGCCGTGTTGTAAGATAGGAAGGAAAATGAAATATTTATTGCATATCTGTGTCTACGTTCGCGGATATAGATTTAAGAATGTGTACGAGTATTTTAGTTGATGAGGAGCCAAAATCAATGCGCGCTTATGAAGCGTGATGACTATAAAAGAAGTAAATATATCTGTTATAACGATGAAGATAGTAGGAATCATCCGCTTTCTGACTATCTCGATAGAGATCTGGTATGATGATATGATTAATAATAATATTCAGATATGATCTAGCATATTCTTATAAACATTGCATTTTAGATTTCGTTAGTCAAGCCTCTATTTATAACCTAACCTTCTGATCTTTATTGCTATGACGCTAATCTCAGGCTAGATATTTAGAAGTATTGGGCAGACGGTATCAGTTATAAACGGAGTTCGCCTTGAATGTATAAAAAGGTCGTTAAATATTTCCGCGGCGTGCGTAGTAAAGAACCGGAGCGCCGTCTCGTGATGCAACGGTATTGTTGGTCTGAACTAGCGGAAGTGATGCCATTTCGTTGTCAGATGTAAATTGTGTGGATTTGTGTATGTCTGAATGCTAGTGTGCAGTGACACTTATAGATGCGATCAAACGTAAGGTGACAGTGCGCAGCGACGATGGGTTAGATTTAATTGATAGTACTATGTCACTTGGATTCTGATTTGCTGCATTCACAAATAACAGCGAATGAAATTACTGTTGAAATTGGAGAATAATTGGAACTTGATCAGTAGGTACATCGCGTGTTTGTTGGTAAAGAATTTTATTAGCGATATTTTGTACTGATAATTAAAAGTAAGTACCTACTAATGCTTTGTTCAAAAAGACGATAGCGATTTTTTGATATAAAAATTCGTGTACTATAGGCACACATGTCGCAGTTCCTGTCAATCAGAGTTATTTCCAGACATCTCAATAGAAATCATTGACTGATAAGAAATTGACATTGCTCAGGACGATTGTTGCGTGAAAAATTTTTGAAAGACACTGAGATAAACAAAAATAAACAATTGTATGGAGAATAATAGAATATTCTATATCATAAGATTAGATATTGAGAAAGAATGTCAACGTTTTTTTATTTTACCTATGTATCTATTTATTACATTAATTTCGTAATCAATAGTAATAATTAATTTATGTATAAAAGTACTTACTTAGTAATTAGAGAATTTTGGACGTTAACGTAGATTTATATTTACGTAAAATTGATATTAGAAATATAAATAATCCCGCTTAATTAGCCTCTTAATAAGCCAAAGACAGTAATAGTATTAACTTAGAATTGAGCTGTCCACTCGAAGAGCTCCGAATTCATATACTGGCGCGCATCTGTACACAATTATGAGCATTTAAATAATATACACCACCTGCCGTGATGTTGAAGGAAACATCGTGTTTTCTCACGATGTTTCCTGCACACAAAATTTTCCATAATATGTATACTCTAAGACTTGTGAAGTCTGCCAACCTACACGTAGGCAGCGTAGGCACTTAACCCTTTTCGTCCAGAGAGGCCAGCGATGTCCAACAGTGAAAAGATCAAATGATGATGAATTTGTTTCAAATGTTTTTACGTAAGAAATAACATGTAAGAAATAACTAAAACCTTCAAGTAGTCGAGAAAAACTGCACGATTGGCAGTAGCTGGATTATTAAGCAGCTATGTCGTGAAACTAGTTTCAATACAATTGAATTAAAGTCCATTAACCTCGGATTATTCAGAAATTTACTAGAAAAACTCGAGTCAGACGAATATATCAAATTATTATGGCGTTCCTTAATGAGATACGTTTTAACAATAATGTCTATTAGTATCCTAATTGGGAGTCATTATGACGTCACAGAACATGTTACACAAAGCTATAAATTGTTACTTACGGGGATTTTTGCAGCCACCATACAAGTCTAACGATATGCGTCATTGAAATTTTTGCATTGCATTTGCCGTCATAATGTAAGTATGGATGCTATGAGTCCATTTTTCATATTTTTACTGTCACTAATGACATTGTAGAATAACAGACGACCGAAAATTTATTTATTCTTATGTAATATTTTGAACTAATCGGAACAAGGCTGTATTTAATGTCAAATGGTATCATTTCTCAGTCAACTCTAGGCGAAAAATGATTATAAATATGTAATTAACCATATCAGCAATCTTTTAATCGTTATACTTTTGAACGAGGTTCTCATATATGAATGTTATGGGTTAAGGCTGTAGTTCGCACCGCTGTTCTCGTGAGGATCGAAAGACTTAAAGCGTCCTAAAAATCTTAATGGAGAACTCTAAGATGTCCAGTCTTGTCTTGAAGTAACCTTCAAGATGGTTTCCTTCCCTATGCAAATAAAAACACTACTGCAAAAATGGCAATTAATGCTATAATGTCCATATTTATTGTATTAATTGATTAAGATCTGGGTTCAGACATACAATGCGAGTGAATTTACATAAACCAAAATGATAGCGAAAGGTACGAAAAAATTTTGCTAGGGCCGTCATCAGTGAACATATTAGTCTCTTAACATTAAGGGAAATAAGCTTGACGAATTTTCAACTGGAAAAAATTTAGTACGATATTATTTTAATCGTCTATTTGCACTCACAGTGAAAACCCGGTAGAGCGACTTTGGAATTCAACGTTGCACTCAATTTCCTTGACTGCATGCCATAATTGTATTGCAATATAGTGGTCGTACAATCTTAACTTTGTTGCTTCAATATGGGGGCTCGGTGGTCCCATTGTTGCTAGAGACTGAAATAGCAAACCGTATAGATTGAATGGACTAAAACACAAAACTATGTTGTATATGTGCCCGGTGTATAGCACCACCTGTTCCATAGTGGGACGTAAACGTAACTGGAGATTGCAGACGTGATGTTACGTTATGCGTTACGGTATTTTATATATAATGTATTACTTGTGTGTTGCATTAAAAAAAAATGTATATAGGTACAAATATAATGAATTATTAGATATTTTTGAGACTAATAAACACTTCTCTGAGTCCGCTGTATGTTCACATTTATAATAATGAACATTTGACATAGCGTTGCCGACATTGTACATTAGCGATTTTTCCACGTTAACATTTTAACAAATTTTACATGTTTATGTAAAAGATTTACTACATACTACGCTTGTTAATTTAAATAGCTACACGTTTATTTAGAACAATTTTTACATAATTATACGTAATATTTTTCGTTTATTTTAAACGTAACCTGTAGCAACATTAGGCCTGTAATGCCTGAAGAGGTAGGCAGAGGAGTGTAGTAGTTTTAGGCTATGTCCCACCATGAAATACGGGGTGAGCCTACAAAAATCGAGACACCGAAATACTGCTGCGAATATCAAATCAGTAAAACCCAACTTTGCCCGACCCGGGGATCAAATTCATTACCTTTCGATCGACAGTCGCTTTTACGACCACTCAAAGAAAGGAAAACCAATTTTGTCAGTTTATATCGTTACATATTGTAACCTCACAGACTGTAACCCAGATGTTCTGTGTGCGTGTCTAATTACCGGACGAATCGCGCGGAACCACGTCGCTGTTCAAGGAAATACAACGCCATAATTAAACCGTCCGTTCTACGGCAGGAGCGGTTTGAGTTCTATCGAGACATGTCTACGCTTGCGAGACATATCTATAATAAATAGTTATTGTTTATACATGACTTATACACTATACTTTGCAAATTACAATATCGCGCCTTTATTTCTCCCTAGAGGTAGACAGAGCAGTGAGTTGTACTCTCAAGCTCTACCTGTTGTTTTGCCTTCCATGAAATAACGACCCTATTGCTTATGTACGGGGCACAAATAGATTATCTAATATGTACTGTATTATGTACGAAATACAAAATAAATGTCATTCAATATTTTCTTATAACTACATTTTTTCTTCGACATTCAGTGATAGTTTAAAAACGGAATATAGAACAAACACAATTGTTAGGTAATTCAAGCGAAAAATACAAATATATAATAGTATAATAATAATTATGACTGAAACATGCTTACGCTGAATGACGCATATACTTTGACATGAATTTTTATTACCTCCTCGTGTAACAAATCTGACGTTAAATATAAAAATATTTCCACAATATACAGTGACACTGACATTATGGTATGTATGTATGTTTATCACGACACATGAACATTCCGTCGGAAATTTTGAATTTGTCTTTTGTTACATTTGAGTTGGTTTTTGTAATAGTTTGCCATTCAATACAGTAGATGTGCGATTGATGTAATAATTTTAGTTTAATTTCCGTTTATATAAACATCGCACTTTATTCAAATACCAGCCCCACTAGTCAATTATGTTATTTTACAACATTTGCACATTTTTTTATTTAGCAATAGGCTCACGTTTGATTGCTATTATATTATTAGTACGTCTGTCATCCCAACAGGTCCGTTACAGTATAGGCAGGGATCACATAGTGTTAAAATCTCTATCGTTATATATCTGACATGAAGCAAATAATTATAATCAATCGATATTAAAATAAACAAATAGAATGAATCTCTGAATTTAGTGAATTATTCATATTAACGAGCCAACACTTTTTTTAAGTACAACTTTGTCAAAAACTTACATTGTTCTAACCAAAGGCACGAGCAGCATAGTAAATAGCCGGTTTTGTCGATAACCTTGGAGACGTTATCTGTATTCGACGCGGTATTGTAATTAGCTTCCAAATGTAAACTCGGCTACGTTTCTACACGTAAGAAACGTCGACAGTTCACATTATGAATTTTTACTTAATTACTAACATCATGAGTCTAGCGAGTGCAGTGTAAAAGATATATGCAAGGCAAATGGTAATATATGCAGGTACACCTGTGTACATGACCAAATAGGTTAGATTCTGGCCGACTGGACAGTCAGAAGTCTCCGAAACCGGCGTTTGTATAGAAATAGTGATGAATGTGTGAGAAATCAAGTAAGATTTGTAACAATAGAGATATTTGGTACTTATTTTGCTCTGCCTACCCCGTAAGAAACCTGCAGTGACGATATAACAAAAACAAAACACGAGTAATAACATCAAGGTGCACATTTGTGCAGCTGTTAAAAATGCACATATGTATGCACCGAATGAATTACTTATTTTGAATAATATTTTAAATCATGCAGGTGTTCGAATATTTGAATTTAGAACAGTTGGTCGATAATTTTGCAGCGACTTTACGCTGACCTTCATTATGTTTAATAATTCTTTGTTGATCTACTCCTGCACCAATTACTACCGGCACGCTACAGTATGCCGCCAGGCCACTGTGTACTCGTAGTGTCCTGGTTTCTTCGATTCCGGATCAGATACATATTTGAACGACAATAGCATTTTAATATTGATGGTGGTTGGGGCAGACGAGTTTTGGAATGGACTCCACAAATTAGCAGGCGTATTGTGGATTGTGAAACAATCGCCGATCGATGTGGCCGATGTTCTTAAGAAGGCGTGTGGTAGCGGCTGGATGAGATCTGAGGTGGGCCGAGTGTTGTGGGCGCACCTTGGGAAAGGTCTGTGTCCAACAGTGAACGGTAGAGAATGATGTGATGATGATGAATAGCATCTGGCTGAATTTGATGATCTATGTGAATCCTAATTTGGCTTTCTTTCTGGACTAAAGGGTGTGGTAGGCGGCAGAATTAAAAGAAGAAATAGGCCAGTTTAGCCGTAAGAGGTATGAATACGTTTAGGAAGAATCTTACAGATATTATTGAGGATATTCTAGATTAGGTACGTACGCCTTGTTGCAGTAAAACTAGATGAACCTGCACGCTATGAAAC
>DWDU01002449.1:0-12734 GCA_018245575.1 Jemadia suekentonmiller
TGGTGAAACGTGGGAGTGTTCTACACTCCTCTGCCTACCTCTTCGGGGATTACAGGCGTGATGTTACGTTTTAAACAATTAAGCTTAATTTGTTCCACACGGAGAGAAGACCCGTGCCCTAGAATGAAATAACAGAAATATTGTCCATCCTGCACGTTTACGCTTAATTTTTATTGGGTGCTATCAGTGCATTAAAATTTAATTTACATTTTTAAGTTAGCAATAAGAAACCTCCAATAAAAAGTCACTCAGCGTTGACGTAAATTGATAGGTGAATTGATAACACATATGTTTTTTTGATTTCCGGTTAATAAATTATGGGACTGCGTTTAATGGCGTGAAATAAGTGTCTGGGTGATCATGAAACGTCAACAAATCTAACAAAATACGATTTGTTGCCGCTAAAAATACAAAACAACGTTGAGGACGTTCATCATTGATGGTTACGACCTCGAATTGTTTTCACAGAAGTAAAATAACACATCTACCAACTAAATCTTGTTTTATGTCTTACACCGTTATCAAATTAGCATGGACGAGTTTCCGGTATGATTTATTTTCTAGCTACAACATAAATGAGTTTGTGTGTATATTTGTAACTTGTTTACGCTTGAACGGTTAAACGGATTACGGTGAATTTATGTACGTAGGTGGAAAATGACCCGCAACAACACCTAGGCTATGCTAGACTTGCAAACGGTGGCTCTACCTGACCAAAAGATAGTGCTGTAATGCAAAAATATATGTATAAGGTGTTCCTGTCTGCGTAATTCATTGAACTAATAGTTACATGGACATTAATCACGATTCAGTTTCTATTAACCGATCCTCTCGGATTTTTTTTTTAACTTGTTTAAACACATGAATTAATTCCCGGATTATACATTATAAAATTTAGTATATTTTTAAAGAATTATAAAATTTAAAATTAAGCTCAACGGAGAGGTGGAAACGGCTAGTCACTGATAGTTTTATTCATTAATTCATTACCTATTTATTTTTACATTAAATTAATTACCCCTGTTAAATAAGTTTCGAAAGTGTAAGCCATACATAATATACATACATACATCAATTACATTACTCGATACTCGTTAATCCATTCCCCATCCACTTGATAGGTAATTACAAAATGTTTTCATTAATGATGAATCATGCCTCGGCGGTGTTCGTAGACGGTGACATTGACGCTACGGCGGCTACGCCGGCAGCCAGTCAGCTTCAGGTTTTATTATAACCATGACCGTGGACATGACACTGGTAAACAAATTAATTTCGTTTTTACGTAAAACTGTACATATGACCTTAACGTGTATAAAAAACGCCAGTTTACAACTGCTTGGATGGTCAATTTTTACGTGGAAAATATATTTGTGTAAGAATATATAAATAACGTGTAAAGAATATATGAGCAATAAGTGCTTGATTAGCGTGATTTATTTATTTTATTTTATTAATAAAGAACGATAATTAATATTTTAGATAAGTGCTGATTTCGGTTCATTAATTATTCGAGTACATTTGTATAGATATTAATCATAAGATTTGAACAAAAGCTAATTTAGTCATTATAATCTTATCATCATCAACCCTATTAAGTCCTCTGCAAGACACAGGCCTCATCTGAGAGGCTGTTTCCCACAATCCCAATCTTTTGATTTTTTTTCATTTTTGTTTTCATCAATTTGTATTTGGTGAGTGTGGCCCAATATGACCACGCTCACTAAATTCCTTCTCATTCTGATAGGAGAGCCGTGCCCAACAGTACTCAATATTTCATTCGCGCAATATATTTTAAAACTTCAACATTATCTGTCATTCTTTCAGAAGTTAATTCGCAATGAATGTTCTTAGTAAACTGTTTCAATTTCAGAAATTTTAGCTATTTTTCAATCAAACGTCATCGAAATAGGTTGAGCAGTTTTAATATACATACGTAACAGACTGACATGTGTTACGTTCATATTCTTGGTATAAATATTTACGGAAACGGTATCACATTTGCTACAGAAATATTTTGTTTCGTTTATATCTTACTATATACGAGTAGCTCCTTAATAACATTCAACATATAGCTTTTACAAAATACTAGGTATAATTATTAATTTGTTTAGTAATTAGTTTATAAATAAAATAATTATTTTTTCTAAATACTGTAAAGAGACGTACAAGTCATATGTAATTTGCAGAAATGAAATTTAACCTTAGGCTTAACAATTCTTATTAAAATTATGGTACCGCGTAACCCACTGTGCTCGCTGTCTACCCCGTAAGGGCCCTGGATTAACGTTATAATAATAATATACACATAGTTATGTAATTTCAGGGTAATAATTTTAGGGTTAAATAGGGTTATAAATAACACATTATATGAAAATAATGGTAGAAATTAGATCGTTCTGTTCAGTAGACTTAATAAATTAATGCTCAAGAAACCGTAATTTTATTATTTCAGGTGAGAGAGAACTATTTCTGACTATGTCTGCTTGGGTATCGTCAATCCTTTACGTCTATTTAAACGCTCCACTGTTAGGATTGATGACTATTAAAAATACATTAATGCAATTGCATTTCTGTTATTAAATTTAGTTAAGCTGTTAAATGTAAGGTTACATTCATGTGTATAACATAAGTCATTATCATTATCAGCCTATTACAGCCCACGGCTGGACATAGGACTCCGCTGAGGTATTGTGCCCATATTCGTGCTGGGCAACCGGGCTGGGCACAGCACAGCACAGCACAGCTTGTTGCACCGCCAACAAACAAACCAGCACCTGAAACTAGTGTTGGTGCAGAAACGTTTAATCTATAATAACTATGGTAACGTGTATGTATGGAAAATTTATAATGAAGATTGACAAAACATATACAACGCGAATGCTGATTGTCGCAGATACTAAGAGAAACATATAATTCTATGTAGACCAAATAGGTCAGATAGCATCTGATGGGAAAGTTAGAAGTTAGCGAAACCGGCGCGCGTGTATAAAGAGAATGATAAATGTAGAAGCGCATCAGCTCTGTAAGGATAGAGATATTTGGAACTCAATGCTCACTGACTACCCTACAGGGGACCAAGTGTGATTTTACAATTATAATAATAAAATTTATATTACCTTTTTTAATACGTATGACTTATCTATCTGCTGGTCAGTATATGTAATAATGAAAACGAGTAAAATGGTAGAACATGAGCAAACTGAATTGTTTACTGAAGGGCGGGGGCGGGGGCGGGGGCGAGGGCGGGGGCGGGCGGGCGGCGGGCGCGCCGACGCGCCGCCGCGGCAGTGCGCGCCCGCCCCGGTCCGACACTCGACGTCGGCTCGTCAACGATACAACACAGCCGCTAACATTATACGACCATTATTATAATCGGTAAGAAAATCAGTGTCCCGATCGAGGGTTGTGCCAACAGTGTAAGGGTTCCAGCCGGTCTCGCGATCCACCTGTGTTCTTGGAGTGCATGTTGCCGTCTCGTTCTAGTTGCGCAATTGTTCTCTCTCACCGCTCCCCCTACTCCGGGCCAAATTCTCGCGAGTGATTAGTCCGGTACCACAACATTTTAATAGGGAGGGTAGTATACGGGCCGCGGCAAGTAAGTCAGTATATGATTTAACAGTGAACGACAGAAAGTCATTACTTGTTAACAGTGTTCTTATATTTATTACATAACAGTTGTATTTCAAGACAGCTTCAAAGTTTGCCAAAGGTACATTGTTTTGTGGTGCTTGAGATTAAAATATTCTATATTTAAATTTACTTAATTGCACATAAATGAAGTGTGAGAAAATGAAAGCTTTAGTAAAATTGTCACACACCATATCTGTAATATGTCTACTTATATGCAAAGTGATTTAAGAGATTCGACATTTGCATAATTCATTATTGTGTTAATTTTACAATTTATTATTAATGTGATGTTAACATAGTATGTTAGATTAAACTTGGCCGTAACAGGAATTTTCGGTACGAATTCCGACGGAAGATGAGTATGTGTAGAGTGCAGCGATGTCGGCAGAGGGCGCACCGGTCCGCGACAAACGGCTAGATCCGGGAATGCTGTGAATCCGATCCGCCCGCGCGCCAGACTATTTTGGGCGGCACTCATCCCGAGCCAAATTTGCAATCCCGACAAATCGACGCGCCTTAATGTATTTTTGTAGCCATTTCATAATATCGTTTTTTACTGTCGATACATTTCAATAGCCGCCGCAGAAAAAAACGATTTTGGCTTTTTACCAGGGAAATGTAAACGTGTTACAAAATGGGTCATTCGGATAAATATGGCCAAAATATATGTGACATTGGCCTTCATTCTTGACCGAATTATTATCTCTCCTGAGTCACACATTAAAATGTATCCTACACTCATTTCTAAAATATGGCACGATCTCATACTTATTTTAATGTCGTGTCTCAAGACTACTCATTGCTCATAACTTTGGTATATTTTTAATAATTTATGTAAACTGAAGTTTTTAGTATTAATCAAACAGAGAAATTGTATGTCTTTATATTGTTATTCTTTAATATGCCATAACTTCTAACAATTACGCGATAATTATATATGCATATTACTTTTAAAGCTTTGTTTTTTTTAGTTTTGAATTTGAAAACTCAGATTTTCTAAGCAATGAAATGTGATACGAGTATAGTTTTAAAGGCTTATAATATTTGTAAGTAATTATATTGAATACACTACCGTGTAAAGACTTAATTAAATGGTGAAAATAAGGTTTATTTATGCTAATAATAAAAATAAATGAAAATTACCGCGTAAATTATATTCTATCAAAATATTTCAAAACGTAAAGGAATTCATCTCAATGATTTGTGAAATTTATATTAATTTTCGTTGTTTTGTATAATATGTATGATATAGGTCTTATTACAGTTTAATTTATAACATACAAATTGTTATTATTTGAAAAAGATTACATTTTATAAAGCTGTACTAAACGTTACTACATCTCAATGGACGTATAAGTACTTACCAATAATTACAAAGTCATGAGCAACCTATCGGGAGTTGAAGCAGACGCATTCCGCGCGCGAGAACTGTAATGGTATATTTATATGTCCATCTCGGATTGAAAGCTTCATCAATAACGTGTCTGCTCTTCTAAATATATAAAGCGATGACGCAAATACATTAAACAGAATTCAAAACATAAATACCGGCAAAGCGTCATTAAGGAAAAATGCATGGAGGCGGTATTTTCATGCAACTTTGTAAATTAATATCTACTATATTTACATTACAGCTTTAATGTATAAATTAAACGATAAAATGCTACTTCTCTCACAAGCTACATATATATAATAGGATTATAAAGTAGCAAGGGAGGAAGAACGCGTCTTGCATGATTTTTTTTATTTTATATTACGATTTTCACATCCTCCAGATCGAAAGTTACGTAACAAATTGCCACAGGCAGCAATGTACGTGTGAAAGCTCGCAACAAGGTCGCATGGAATTCGAAAATAGCCGAGAAATGATCAAACATTGGTAAAAACGATCGTTTTCAAGTTACCCCTTGAGCAGAGCGATTGGCCGCCGTCCAAAAGTATGGGCATTCGACACGGCAACCAGCCGCCGAGACGGCTATTTGCGGCCCAGCTGCTAACTCTGAATACGTCATTGCTCTATTTACGAGAAACGAGCACGCTGTTGTACACAATTATGTCACCTGCACTCACATCTTGTAGATATTTACACAAGGTTACAACTTCGTGTTATCCACCTTCACTATCGACCAACACTTTGTCTAAATAATAATTTTCCCGCTCGCCGCGGTCGTACTAAAATGAACAAAGTCTTTCAATTCATTATATTATGTCTTATTACAGACCACGAGCACGACAAAAAACTGCCAAAATGTTCAAAAGTCATTTAGAAATGATTGGCAGAAATGAGACGCCATCGAAGAAAGCCAGATTTTGGCAATCTTTTGTGCGATCTCTAAAAGGTAAGTCAGATTTTACTACATGATGACTAAGGTATTTTATGCCGTAATAATAATTAGATTGACAGAAAAATCATTATTTATTATTAAGCTCCATCTGAAAGAATGAGAACAAATATTAAATTACCTTCTATTTTCCTATTCTCGAAAAGAACTTAAATGAAATGTGGTCTCAGGATCGGAAGACATCAGAGCCGAGGAGAGGTACAGGCCATCTCGCCGCAGCGTTTTCCCCGAGCTGCTGTCCACCTACCCCTACACCAAGTCCATCTACGACGACCCCATCGCCGCCGCGGATAGGATCACCGTTCCCGGCTACCGCTATCTGCCGGTCCACCGCGAGGTCTACGGATACTCCCCGCGCCCCATCTACGCCCACAACTACCCTAGCTCCCTCGATCGGTACAGGCCAGGTCAGTAGTTCAACAGCTGTTCACCTCAAGCTATATTAACAACAGCACTACGAATGATTGCTTTTATTTACCATTGACAGAAAGTGAATGTGCATCCAAGTGACTTGGTTCCATCGGAGTATAAATATAGCAACGTGTTGACAGATGGAAATCGTGTAGTAACTCCGAGTCGGTTACAATTGGCAAATGCTGTGCATTACTAGCGATACCTACTCTTACGATTGACGATCACTGCCAACAATCTTTACCAGGACTTTAGAAAATTATTAATCTCTCTCTCTCTCTCTCTGTATATCCATCATTTCTAGTTCTCTATATGTATGTGAAGTTGAATTCATTCAAGCCTTGTACAAAGAACCTTACATTAAGCACAAAGTGCCTTGTACAAAGTACCTTACATTATTCACATGTAATTAATGGAAGCCGACCTGGCCTTGTTTAAGAACAGTTCTTAGACTCTTAATAAGGCTGTATAGGCTTGCCTTTCTCGCCATGTACATTCATCATTGGACGTTTTGTTTTGATTGTTTCAGCATCAAATGTCTACAGCAGAACTTAATATAAATCCTAAACCATGTAGCTTCTGGTTATTTTCTACAAACGCTTTTGACAAACTTAATTATGATGCCGGTATAATATCTTGCTGCGGGATGAAATGGAAACTTGCACATCCGCTTAAGCACACAGCACTTAACATAAAAAAAATATTAATCAAATAAGATAGAAAATGTACTAAGTGTCATTATCGATTTTGAAATATTTATTTATAATGTAATTTATACAGTTTTTATATTAATAAAGCTTACGCACCGTTTATATTGGCGTGGATCCTGTCGAAGGTTTGAAGATTTATTTAAATGACAAACATTACATGGACTCATGCATTATTACAGTCGCATACACTACTGACTAGAAAATAATAATAATTAATTATTTAGTAATAAGTACAGTCAATCGAATGTCGTCGTCTTCGTCAATCACATCTGTCCGATAATGTATTATATTGTTTATGTTGTAACAGTTAACAAGTGTATCATAGTGTTTCAAGTAATTGTTACTCGTTCGAGTGTATATATATACATAAATACAAACAGTTGCCCCTAATTCGTAATTATTTGCCGCAACAGCTCATACCCTGTGGGCTATGTAATATTTAATTACCAGTATTCCACATGCAGGTGCATTAACTTATTGTTTTAATATTAAGTGAATGCTTGCAAGTTCCGTCCGCTCATACATCACACAATTGCATGCCAGAATTAATAGAAGTCACCTCTTATACATAATACACACTTGTATATTCATTGCACTTGGATATCCATGGATGTTTCGTGATCATTTTGTAAATCTTCTAGCATTTGTCAGGTGACACCTTTTTAATCAATTCTGTTCGTGTCCTAATGTAATAGTATATCCGCAAACATTAATTCAAGTCGCCAAGTACTATGAGAGGTGAGTTCTATAAAACAGATATATGCATTCATCCCCCCGTAATAATTACTTAACTAAATTTGTGCTTTGCGAGCTAAAACTATATATTTTGTACAGATATTAACAATGATATATATTATTACATTTAGATACTTCTTCCGACTTATACGAAAAATTTATACGGTATGATTGTAATTTTTTTTCCCGAAACGAAACTCTTTATAATCTTTGTCTACTATGAGAAAGATAATAATATCCTACAAAAAGGATTCTGACGTTTTATGAATATTAACAATATTGTTGACACTGTAAAACCTGTGCTTAGACGCTAAATATATGTGTCTCTTTAGTTTATCACGTGCCGAGACGCGTGCGACGAGGCGTCGACCCGTTCGACGCTCACAAGGCCTGGCAAGACCACCTGGACAGACTCGCCGCCATCGACCGTCTGTATCCATCTCGCTACGGCCTCTATCTGAAGGACCGGGCGTACCCAATCACCGACTTGACCGCTCCCATCGTCGACCCTCTCCAGCCTAAGAGCCTTAAAGGAATCGAATACGAACCGGATAACAAACCTCACTGGGGAACAGGTAAATTCTAAACAGTTCTATGCACGATCATCTAGAATAAGATAAGATTAAGTATTTCCAAGATTAGTTCATTCGATTCTTTACGATTTGTATAGTCTTCTATTGTGTCTCGAAAAGACTGATTGACGGGAAGTCCGAACGGACCGATCTTGGCAGCACTTCTGATCTACGTTATACGTTAAGTGTTGAATGATTCCAATTGGACTTCCACTAATAGATATGCTAATTGGAACATTTCGGCCGAGACGAATAGCGAGAATTCAGAATTGTAAATTCTATTTGGATCTAACTCACCATACGTTCAATTCTAATTGAATATAAAACAATGTGAAGCATTGATCCGATGTTATGTATTATTGTTTTACTTATTATAAATCATTGTTAAATTTATTATTATTTATATTAGAAAAGTAATGGAACATTAATTTTACTGTGTAGATGTTCTTATATATTCGATTTCACGACCCCATCGTTTCAAAATTTGTACTAAACGAATTATTTTGGTTAAAAATTGACAATGGCTATTATAATTATTGGATGGACGTTATTCAAATTGATATCGTATGCCGACTATTATTAAGGACATACTTAACGAGACGATTGACTAAATGTATTTTATATAGGAATTCGACTACGAAGTTATTAAGTATACTATATTAAAAACTGAAATACATTAACTAACACAATTCATTTTTTTATTAAAATATAAAAGACCAATCCGTGTTTTGATTTAGTAGATTAGTACCCAACCATGATCATTTCGATATAAGTATGTGTACATGTTTTATAAATATATTATATATATTCCACAACTCGCCGTGCAGGTTTCGTTAAAACATTATCATGACTTTCATGGCCAATTGTGTCCACAAATAACTTCAGGTACATGTGCATGAACTGCATTGTATATAAGCAAGGCAACTCTCAACTGGAATGATCACTTCTAATAAGTGCGTCACTGTCTCCGCGAACACTACACTCTTTTTATGGCTTCCCGTAAATAAATGTTATACCCGATTTGAATATGATATTGTTAAACTAAACGGAGTATTGATTGTGAGACTTGCCATGAAGGAGCGTGGCCAGCCAGGATATCGGACGTGTTCAAAAAGGATCCATTTTTCGCTGAAGCCGAAAAATGGGCTGATTTTGATCGCTCGCTCCGAGGGAAGTCCCCAACGCCAGTGAAGCCGAGAATAAGCCCTCCGCGCGAGAGCGAGGTCGCGTTCGATGCCGACGGTAAGGGCAGCAGATCAGATCCCATGCACCCTGTATCTTCGTCACGTCCTTTTGTGTCATACTTTTATTCGTTACTTAATCAAAGTGTGGTAGCCAGTACCGTAGCCCTGATCCTGGAGGTTTTCATGCCACCTCGTAGTATTTACATTTAATTTGTACTGTACAGCATTTATAAAACAATAATCTTGTTTATTTTTAACTGAATAGTGAATAAGAATTGCGACATCTTTATTCACATATATTTTTTTTGGTACCTACTCTAGCCCCAATGAGTGTATGTGTTCTTTTCATAAATTAAACATTTCCTCAACACATGCATGTTTCTAATTTACAAATCTAATTGTAAGCAATCCCAGATAACATTAAATTAATAAAATATTGAATATACCTGGATATGATGTTCATATGCACTTGTTCTTAAACAACATTTCAACAAACATTGTATATTTTAGTTAGTATATAACATTGTATGAATATAAATCGGAAGAATATTTATTTAGTTGATACGTTACGAGAGTTTTGTCACATCCCGGTATTATAGCCACGTTTGTGCATTACGTAAGCTATGCTGGACTAAGCTTTAATTTGCCGACTCGAAACGTAACAGAAGTTGGCTGAATGCATCGCTTAGTAAATAACAACGTGTGGGCGATGACGAAGAGCAGCTCGTGTGTCTGTCGTCCTGAATAATGATGGCATGTGCCGTGTAGGTGCGCCGCTGTTCACCGCCGGCGGGCTCCGCCGCAGGCCCTGGGCCGACATATTCAACCCGAGCCCGTCCCTGCCCATCTCGGCCATCACGCGGGATCCCTTCTGGTACGACTGGCCGGAGCTGAGACCGATCGCGCGGTGGGACCGCAGCCCTTCCTACATCCGTGACTCGTACCTGTCACCCGTCAAACGCACCTTCCTCTGGGACAAGCACCCGATCAGGCCCTTAGGTTAGTGGGTGGCTGTAAATATGCGAGTTACCGCTTCTTGGCTTTCATCTATTAGCTGTACAAATTGGCCTATGAACTACTTATATCTACAATCTGTTTTATACCTACTTGGCAGCTCACTATCACCAAATGCAATAAGTATTATATCTAACAATGTATATTTATAGAGAACTGAATACTAATCTTGAACATCTGATAACGACAGATCTTATGGTGGCTGACGCATTGACTGTGGATGATCTAAGCAAGACTTTACCATACATTCGTAGTCTATAAAATTTCCGCAGCAGGCACCTACCTACTCTACGGTTGGTAATATCAAAACCCGGCTTTTGGACAAAACCTTGAATGTGGTGTTTAAGTATGTGGTTGTCTCCCTTGGATGTACGAAGAACCTGTAGTGCAGAAAAAATACTCAAGAGAAATCCTAATTTTCAATTAACATTCGATTTTCGAAAAAATATATTGTTTTGAAGATGAGAAGGACTTGAGTTACATTTCCCCGTGTTCTTATTTGATCCTGTTTTTATCCACTACGAAATAACCTCGAAGCGGAAATCGGAAACAAATCATTAGCTCTTATCATTATATGTGTATATAATTTGTATCTCATACATACTTGCCTATATACCTTTCAGTTCATGCATCTCTATTTCACATTCTCCTATTTTATGAGAAAGCCGAAGCTCATTCTCTTATACGCTGTTTAGAATAAACTCCATATCGATGTAACTTTTTACATTCATCATAAATAACACATCAACACATATACATATATAATAGTACCTACCGATATTAATATTTGTTTTCAGAATATGAAATTTCAACATGTGCTTGGATACTTTTTGCTATCTATATTTCTTATGAATGATTTACTATTTATATATAATTTAATATGTTTAATATTTAAATTTCTAGGACAAGGGAAAAGAGATGTATTGTACACAAATATTGTAACAAAAGTATGCAATCAATTGTTGCATAATAAAACAAAGATTAACCCAATTATATTTATTTATAAATGCTTATATTTTTAAAGATTTCTTTATATTAAACGACGAAATGACAGTAAATATTTATATGTATGAAAGTATATTATAATTACTAACTAATTACATTATATTTACATGTTCTTTTCTTTTTCCAGCCGCTGCTTTCTAAGAGCTACACATCGAACTTTGTACCTACTTTAAATAAGTTACTTTTTACAGTACGTGCCAATTATGGCAGTTTATGTACATTTTTCTGTCACAACTCTGACTATGTTACATAAAACACAAATCCGCGTTCAATCAATTTGACTGGTACCATTTAAATTCATCCAAGATCTCAAAGACTGCAAAAACATAGTCACTGCCACGGATAAGCAATTGCCTAAACAATTGTTACGAATAAAATTTTTATTATACTTATTATTATTATTTTTATGTTACTCTGAAAAATAAAAAAAAACAATAAAACTGTATAAACACCATGTTGTTTGTTTTATTTGCAAAGGTGTATTGCAGCAAAATAGTCGCTTATTAATATACTAACTACGAATACATGAGAATTCGAAATATATACCTAGCTTATTTTGGTATCGAAAGAAACGGTAATCGATACCCTAGGGGTATTAAGGTACCGGATTACGTCGGAATTTCAACGCACTAAAATTTTCTTGGTTTTGTAGCTTTCCTCCGTTCTAATGGGAGGGTCCCAGGATCTGCCGCGGAACGCCCCTACTAGTCATAATGGGATAAGTATAATGTTATGCCCTTTGGCTTCCACGATCCTAAGCAGTTACACAAAACGTCGTCCTTTCCAGTATCGCTGGCTGACCGGTTGGTCTCGCACTTCTGTCGATCGCCACTATGGAAATCTCTTACGAGTAGGTATTACGCCTCTTACGAGGAGCAGGAGAGAGCGTAGGTCATATTCTATACTTGAGCTACAGGGACTTAGAAAACATCCCTAATTAACTTGAATTTACAATTGACGAGTGATTGATGTGTGATTAGCTTAAATGATATTTCTGTACCTGTATGTAAATAAAAATCAATGGAATTATATTAACTATAATATTATATACAAAAACGTAACATCACGCCTGTAATCCCCGAAGAGGTAGGCAGAGGAATGTAGAACATTCCTACGTTTCACCAGTTA
>DWDU01002450.1:0-12733 GCA_018245575.1 Jemadia suekentonmiller
TCGTCGTCGTCACCCTTCCATCCGAAACATTGATTCCTATTTTTACGTGAAGTCAGCAACAATTGGTAATTGGGTATAATTATGATTTAAAATAATCCTTAGTTTTTATAGTAAATTTAATTGTTTTAACGTCTTGTAAGTCAATAGTTATATTTTGAATAAATAGTTAAAAACTGGCATATACTTACATATACATATAAACTGCAACTGTAGCCAAAGTTGATCATCCTTTGTTATGGAATACATTGGATTCAGTTTTTTATTTCCAAATACAAAAATTATTCAAATACGTATACTTAGCAAATTATTCCAGTAGAATCGTAACGTTCCGCTTAACAAGATCTCGGGCATACAATGTAGAGGATATAGACTGCACAGAGCGCTTAAACTAGTGCCCAGAAATTTACCTAGTTGTTTAATTAGCATAGAAAGTTCTCTGGGCGGTGTCGGTTCGCTGGATAATGTCAAAATTGTATGCAGACTGGGGTCCGTAAGTAACGCATGCTCGGATAACCAGATTATAACCGGCTACTAAGACGCGTCAGCTGTTTGTAAATTGAATTAGTCATTGTACTAGAAATTAATTTTCCTAATTAACTATATTCCTTTCTTTTACTGTCACTAAAATACCAATAATTACCACTATAAGTGCGCTGAAATTTGACAACTAACACTCCTATAATCTTCGAAGAGGAAGATAGTGGAGTGTTGTACCACGTTTCGCCAGTTACATTTATTTCCCCCTAAAGAATAGGTGGTGAGCCTAATGCCCTACACCGGGCACATTTCCTGACTATGAGCCACAAAAAGAAAATCTAAAATAGAAAAATTCAGTTGTGCCCGACCCGAGATTTGAACCCAGGACCTCCCGATCGGCAGTAGCGCTTGCAACCAACACGACCAATGAGGCAGTCAAAAAGGCATATTTGACTACTAACAACTTTATAAAGCATATTGACAATAAAGTACTTCATATATCGATTGAAAATACAAAATAATGAAACCCAATAATGTAGACTGTAACGGCAACTCAATAGAACACGATTGTATTATATTTTCATATCGATACATGTCGTCTCCTGTTTCAGTCCTTGTTATGTTATAAGCCATCGACAGTCGTCTGCCTGGCTTTACGTTATTAGTGTAAAAACTTTCAGTGCGGCGTACGAAATCGCTCGCCCGACGCACCGACCGTGTACTGAAACTGGCGTAACTCTAGTGCGAGTGAGATTTGTACTGAAAATGAACTTTTTTTTTATATGAAAGCGTTATTTTATTTTCTTGCCTTTTTGTTTTGCGAAGTGACGAACGCGATGCACCGGGACATTCGTTAGCGTGTCAGTTTTTATGAGTTCCATTTTTCCGACATAGGCTCGCAGGTTAATGCATTGTCAATGTACGAGTATGTATCTATGTAGGTTTTTGTTATCACAGTATTTTCCTTGTATTTTCTTATCTTTTCATTCGTGCAACGTAATTTAATTTGTAATGCACACTAATATTAATAAAAGGGCATATTTGAAGAGAGTGATGAGAAGGGCGGCGCAGGTCTGTAAGGATAGAGATGTTTGGCACTCGCTGACCTCTGACTACACCGTAACGGACCTGGCGTGAGATGTGTGTGTTAAGTTTCAACTTTTTTGTTTAAGTAAGCTAACGTGACAAAAATATAAATATATTATTTGTCGATAAATGTCACTGGACAGCCTTAGATTTTGTCGCCCTAGGATATCATTAGCGCGCTCATTAAGTGTTATAAGTTCATATGAAATGCATTATATGCAATTAATCCATGGTGCATATAATATAACTTCGTTTATGATCTCGAAGCTGGTACGAACAATCTAATTAGGTGGCAAGTGCGGAGATGGCTGCGATCGAAACTTGCGGCGAATGAGGGCCCGACGCCACTGACAAGATTACCAAAGTTTCATTCACGAACATACAGTCACAAGCAAATGAAAACGAATTTATGTATGAATGTGTGTGTGTGTGTGCTTCCATTCGCCTTTATGTCTCAAAATTAACACACTCCGTACATTCCAAATCGTTCATGAAATCGCGGCACTATGATACAATGTTTTTGGCAAACACACAAATCGCTTTTCATTTTAAGTGAACTCCCTTTTACACAACGAATTTTAGATACACGAGTATTCATTCGTTGCAAACTGATATGCTCGTTGTATACATGTAAATATATTTTGTTAAGAGAAAATAAAATTTCAAACGTGTTATTATATTTCTTGTTCAGTTACGACGTTTATTAAAACTTGAAATGAAACAAGTTTAACCGATAAAACACACTCAATAAAATAATATTTTCGTAATTTGTTGGCGTAGTGAATATCAAACAACATTATGATTAGCGGACGCTCAATTGCCTCGGGCCACGTAAAGATATCTATCGACGAAATATCTGTCGTATCTTGTTGAACGTTTTCCATAATTTTGTTGGATTAAATTTAGTAATTTAATTATTTCCGTATTATTTTTTTAATATTACGGGATATCAGTTATATTCGGTGTCTACTATTATCTGCATAATTATACTTTGAGGAGGAAAATTAAGGGAAAATAAAGTTGGAAGAAGAAAAAATTTTGGTATTTTTATTGTCAATTAAATTCAAATTATTATTTTAAAGGCAATAAAAAGTATATTTTGACAACGGTGCTGCTATTTAGGCGACAGTGCTGCCATCTTTTCTATAACGATGATGCCAGAGTTCACAACAAAGGACCCTCGTGGAGATGTTACCCCAACATAAAAGCGAAGATTTGATATCTACATTGTCGTATAGTAAACATATTATGAGCGTAGAACTTTAATTATTATTGGAAATCATGGCGATAAAATTCATTCAGCCTTTATGCGTAATATACTTCCACTTAATCTTGATTTCAGTCTCTCTAAATGATGTTTGTAACAAGAAACTAACAGGATTTAATTTGTTATTGAAGATATCATTTGAAAGTAATTATGACATAATTTCCACACTGTCATTATCATCATTATCCACATAATTAATTTCAACACTGTTTATTGTGTACCATGTAGGTCAAGTTGACAAATCAAATGGATCCCAACAAATTGTCGTCTCAGACAATTCTAAGGTGTAAAATACTTCATATCAGCATCACTTTTCTAAGAGGACAAGTGTACCGTAGCCTCAGCCGTAGCCGTATCTGCCTTCTATCGAACCTACATAGATGTCTTTATAGTAACCAAGATCTTAGAAGTAGTCACCACTTTCCATTTCATTTTAACATAAAAGACCCCGAAGAGGTATGCGGAGAGCGCAGTACACTCCCACGTTTTACCAGTTGCGTTTACGTCCCACAATGGACTAGGCGTTGAGCCTATTGACATACACTGAGCAAAAGTCAGGACTCCGAGCGACTTCAAGACATTTTAACTAGAAATTCCAAGTTAAAAATTCAATAGTACGCGACCCGGGATTTGAAACCAGGACCTATCTATAGGCAGTCGCACTTGCAACCACTTGATCAACGAGGCAGTCCATTTTGTTTTCTCCTTCGGAAAAGTTGTTGCTATAATTTTTCTCGTATATTAGTTTCGACTTGCTATATACGATCACTGTCTGCTCAAAAAATATTCTGAAGTTATAGCTGAATGTTGCCAAATGAAATTCGCCAACTTCTGAACAATATTTTTTTTAATTCTTGAATCTACTTTTTCTGCTACCTTGGCTTTACACTGCTGTTACTATTAAAATCGAAAAGTTTTCTTGTATTATAAAGACAAAAGAAACCACTTTATATATACACATTAAAATGAACATTTCTGTTTGTCACAACAATCACCGTTTAAGAAAAACTAACAGACAGAATTTATATTGGAAATTAACAAATGAATTTCACTTAATTAAAACAAAACAAAAATTTATTCGTTTAAAGAAAGACAAACCTCTGTTGCGGTAAAAATAATTTGGAATAACAAAATTCGGCTACAGTTTATACAGATGAATGGAACACTTTGAAAGGTTTCATTTAAATTATCTTGGTACGTGAAAAATGCGCAAAGAATTATCATACACTGTTTTTATATATTTTTCTAAATATTGTTTATCACAACCATATTTTACACGTGTAAATGTATAACAATTTACACGTGTAAGTTACGATATGATGTTTTTTAATAATACGACCTGTAAATCCATTTCGTTCTTTCAATTTATTCTCACTCCTCTCATAAAAGGTGTGGACGACTTTTTTATGATCCCCTTTCAGCTGTTAAAAAATAAGTGTACGAGTATTGTGCGTAAAGCTTGATCAGTCCAATAAGGTGACTGTATTTCTTTTAAATATATATCCATACAACTTTAAATGTTTCTAGGGACACTTGTAAGCTTCTAAGCTTATTAAGTAATGGTTAGATAAATAGTGTACCTGGTTATTGTCACTAAACCGAGGATTTCTCTGCATTGAGGCTTTTATTGCCAGTCTAAATTAACCTTACCTAACCCTCACCGGAAAACAAATGATACGATATCGTATTACTTAGATGGAGGTCTATTATGTAAGTTTGAGTTTACGCTTCGTTTACCTACAACTACCTTGTCCCTGGGTATTGTGACCCGGTCTGATAACCTCACACTAGTAAGATTTTCAACCGTTCGTTTACTAAACTTTTCATCTTTTAAATTTGACTTTTAGATTACGTAAATATTATATTTTTAGACTGACAATATCAACTGCCTTGTTGATCGAATGGTTATGAGTGCTATTGCCGATAAAGAGGTCCCGGGTTCACTGCCCGAGTGGAACACTATTGGATTTTACTAACTTAGATTTTCTTGTGGTGGCTCGGAGTCTAGATATGTGCCCGGTGTATGGTGAGCATCTATTCTATGGGCACCGGAATGTAAACGTAACTGATGAAACATGAAGTGTAGTACACTTTCGTTTTACCTCTTCAGGGATTACAGGCTACTTTAGAGTGTAAATATAAAATTACCTATATATACCAATGATATTACCAATATCATTGGTAAACTTCTAAATCGGTTCCAATACTCCATTCAAATTTTGAATTTGATTGTCGTTATGTACATTGTTCCTGAATTTTATTTGGCCAAAAAGATACGATTGATCTGAGAATTACGTGCTATTTATTCTTATAAATAAAGCAAATAAGATGTGATTGTCTGTTTGTTTTTCATTCCATTGGCGCTTATTTGCTTTCTTCGAAATTGTTGACGTAACCACTGTTTCGTATCGTAGGAGTGGGGAGTTCTACGTACTACGATGTAACGGAAGAAAGATTTCAATTTTTACCGTTTTTTATTATTAGTTTTGGTTACATGTATCATTTTCTTCATTTTGGAACCCCAAAATTACTATTACTATTAGTAATCCTCACCTTTCTTTGTTGAGACATGCACTACAGAGCAACATTTGTTAACATCTAAATTTTGAACATTTAAGTGTGTTTTAAGAAAGTTTTTAACATTTGACTGCCTCGTTGGTCGTGTTGGTTGTAAACGCGACTGCCGATTACGAGGTCCTGGGTTCGATTCCCGGGTCGAGCACTATAGAATTTCTTTAATTTAGATTTTCTACTGGTGGTTCGGAGTCTGGATTTATGCCCGGTGCATGGCAATAGGCTTACCACCTATTCTAAAGAGGGACGTAAACGTAACTGGTGAAACGTGGGAGTGTACTACACTCCTCTGTCTACCTCTTCGGGGATAACAGGCGTGAGCCGTGACCTTTACGTGTGTTTTTACTCCACTCGTCTCAGTTTGCAAACGACAAAATGATGTGTAAGAACAGTATCCAAGTATCAAACATGAGAAATTGATTTATGTGAAAAGCTCAGTGGGCATGTAGCTGTCCGACTTACTAATCTTTTCATAGTTAAAACAACAACTTGTTCGCTGGCTCAATCGGAGAAAGTTTATGTAAGTTTATGCAAGCAAAAACATATGTTAATTACTAAACAATACAAATGCTTAAGGACAAAAATGAAAACGACGATCATGCCATTCAAACAAACTTCGTAGAAGCGTTTGTACGTCGTCCTCAAATTTATAATTTTCACAAAGTTTTGTTCAATTGCTTACATTCGTTCTTAGTTAATTAAAATTACAACTGGAATGATCAAATATTACCATTGCGCAGATATCTATAATGTTTATGGGCGAAGTTCTTACGCTCCTAATGATTAGAAATTTAAGTCAGTCAGTAGATTATTACATCGTCTGCTATACGTGAATTATACTGTGTAAACTTTTCTACTATCCTGAAAATTACTTTATGTGAAATAACATAAAGTATTTGCGATAACTGGTGGTATACAATTAGACGAATGATCGTATTATTCTCACGACTCTCTTTGTATGTCTGCAATGACACAGTTCGCACGGTCTGTTGTTGGTTTCCATCAGCGTGTGTTTAATATCTAGGGATATAATGACAGCAAAATGGTTTATTCTTATTAATCTACTCGCTCCGCGCCACAACACTGTTGGCTTAATTATTTTCATTCTTTTGTATGTCTGAAGGCCGTACGATATTAACTATTCTTTTCTATTTATATTGTATTGTTTAAGAACGAAATTACTCGTTTTCGTTGACCATACTCCACTCGGGATACAATTATTTCTACGACGAAAACTTGCCAAGTAATAAGTAAAATTGCACGTCCAAAACTAAATTAATAAAGAATCAATCTTTTGTAACTTCACCACGATGGAAACGACTTATATTTTTATGATATACGATCACAAAAACGCAAAATACATGTATGTTTTAATAGATAAAAACTCGAGAAATAGATACGAGAGATTATTTTTGGTACATACAAGATAACTCACGTGTTGTGTTCGTTCGTGGGAAGTTGAGTGAAAACATATTCAGGACCGCATCGCGTCAGGGCTCATAAGGTCGCCGCTTAGTCGTCTCACAGTAGAGTGCGTGTGCCGCTGGCATGTCGATAGCGAAACACAACTTTAGCTTTTCATCGGCAACTGTGTACTTACAATGTATACCTATATACGTAGTCTTGTGCTCAGTCGATTTACAATTTGTTTCTTATGAAATATCGAGTAAACAGAAGTGTGCGATGTTCGATAAGAGTTACGTTATATCTTTTACCAGCTGCTGTGATTAATGAGTAAATGTTGATTTGAAACATTATTGTCGTGTGTGTTAACATTATAACATTAAGTTATATATTCAACATAGCAGCTTTTCCGTTAAAATACCAGATATTTAAGTTTATATTATAGTTCTTTTATTGTAGGTATACTACAAAACTGAGCAAAATGTTTGTTTCTGGTTTGAATACGGTTTTTCTAGTTTAAATGAGAGGGTGTTCCAAGTACGCTCGTATATCTAAAATAATTCTTATTCCATTATAAAATATGAGAAGTATGTCATCCAAAGGATTTTAATATTAAAGACATTGTGTCAGTTTTATAGCGAATGATAAGGCTTTTTTTTTACTTCCCTACTTATTCTTATCGCTCTCTCCTTTTACATTTAAAAAAATCCCCTTTTCTCTTTTATTTTACGGTAATTTGTAGGAAATTTATGCGTACTAATACAAAATTATTATTCAGATTAATTTATAAAAAAGACAATTGTCGGGTGCATAATGTTAAAGATATCGTTTGTAATTTATTTCGGTATAAATCTGTTTTGTATAGTAAGCCTAATTTATTAAATATTTACTGGTATAGTTTGGACATTAATATTAAATATTAACATTAGAATATAAGAGGCAAGTAGTAATTATATAGAATTATAATTTTAAAGGTGATGAAATTTCCTGTTCAAATTTTGAATACCATCTTGTTTTGTAGCGAAGAATTTAAGCCTCTAAGCTGAACACTCAAAACTAATTTCATTGCTAATGTTTCCTGTGCTATTATTGTTTTTTTTGTACAAAATAATAAAAATAAAAATTCTACAATATTATTGCCAATTGCCTTTATCGTGTCAGTCGTATAGATTCAACCTGTACGACAAGTACAAACCAACTTATCATACTCATATATACACGTTTGCGTGTTACACATTGTGAACATGTAAGTACTTCCTAAGTGTACAGTGTAGATGTCAAGTCGCGAGTTTTTCACATTGTGTTATTCGCTCTTGTCTTACAGCCCTTACTCGACTGTGCTGTCACTCACACTCGTGAGTACTTGTACTTTGTTTCTTTCTTATTTATATCAGTCTAGTGTTTTTGTTTACTTGTACGGTCACTGAAATTTACGTCTACTTAGATGGTAAGAAACTGTAAGACAGCTATGCATGTAACGTTACGTAGAAATCGTTAATTTCTGCCTAGCCCTATAGGAAAATAAGCTTGACAGTCTGTATAGTATATATGTATGAGAGCAATTTAAATATTTAATAAACGTTATACTTAACACTGCCTTCCTTTATATAAATATGATTAATGAAAATACAATCATAATTAATTAGTGCTAATGACAGGTCGGTTGGTTTCAGTGTACAAGTGATAATTCATTTATGTTGTAACATTTTGTATCGTCACTATTAGTTTTTGGCAAGTTTTAACAGTGAGGCATATTTCTGTCTTAACGTTTCGTAAGGTTATTGATCTGTTCTCTTTATGCTTCGCTGAATGCTCCTAGTTCTTTGATTGGTGTCCCACTTCGCGTTTTCTCACCGACTTATGGAAATTTCCAGACTTCGTACTTTCTGTGAGTTCGAATGGTAATGGATAAAGACATTGAACTGTTCACTTCTCTATTGGTACGTGCAAGGTTGGTGCAAATGTTATTATGATATGTGCAGTTGGAAATTTATATTAACTTTTTACTAGGAATGCAGTTGAATTATTCCACCTAGTCAGCTCCATTGTTTTTTTTATTATATGAAATTGTTTTTTTCCGGATACGTTGTTATTGCAGCGGCCAGCCGATTTACTGAACCGTATATTGCAACTCCATTTTTAAAATATTCACTGCGTAGATACGTCTCGCGTTAGTATTTATCATATATACATACATAATCCATTATGTGGGAAAGGTGTTGTAAATAGTTTGTATGAGAATATATATTTTTTACGAAACGAATGATGGTTCAAGAAGACGCAGAAGCAGAAGCACGCCATGTTTGTAAAAATACTGATATTTGTGGAATCTACCTACCTCGAAGTGACCTGATGTTAAGGTATAATAATAAGTTTTTAGTTCTTTTAGAACAATTCATAATTTAATCGAAGTACTTATGCACATTGATCATTGATAACAAAAAGGTTTCAGGTTTTCTTTCTACCTTTGATAAAATCAAAAATGTCTTCGTAAAAATTATTTGCCTATTCGTTTCACCATTTTTGCACGCTTTAAACAGTTTCAACAATCTACTCGGCTATGAGTTATGTATATAGAGATATCTCTACAAGCGTTGAAAGGAAAGTCCTCTCTGTATTTTCTCTTTTTGGCTCGAATTTGCACATCCCATCCCGTCTAGCTTAATAGACAGACTGGAAGTATACGTCTACCACAATTTCACCCAAAATATAGAGATATTCGTGCCAAAAAGCGAGGCTTTGATTTTAAATCTCAGCAATCCACTGGGTAACTTTGTTAACTAAGTAAAGAGTGGATATTCGATATATGTATAAACTTCTTTCGTCATTTGTATAGGCAGTTACAAAAATGTTATATGGAAATTCGATGTGGCAGGTTTGGAAAATAACTTGCTGTGACAGTTATGAAACCTTTTCTTAATATTTCACGACTCGTTTTAAATGCGCTAGCCCTATTGCCCTCCCTGATTAAATCGTCTCTAATCCGCTTTCAGTTCGATTAAACTTTTCAGTGAAGGATCGTATGCCCCTTGTAGCTCTGGATGTTTGGGTATTTCGTTCGCGATGTCGACGATGCAGAAAATCCTTGTGCAATCTGAGAATGTTAAGTTTTATTACGTCTCGTATAAAAAGCAGTGATAGCCTTGTGGTTTGAAATTGAGCCACACGTTCTAAGAGCCCGGTTTCGTAATTTAATAAATAAGTAATATTAAATAGTCAAATACAAAATTTTAAATTAACTAAATCTTTATTTATATCGCAAAATAGAATTGTGTAGAAACCGAATTTATATCGAGGGCGGGCACTCGATTGTAAATTAGATCTAGTCTGTTGCACACTTTTGTGAATGCAATGTTTCAATGTGGGAATTGCCGTCAAAGTGGCGAAGAATTCAATTGAATTTATAGTTCCTTTTATTGTATCCTTGCCGTATGCATGCACCTTGTAGGTACTTGTATTCGATTATCTCCAAATTGTTTTCGTTTATTGAATTGTTTTGACATTTTGTTCGTGAGTTAAAGCGAGCACAGTAATTTTTTAAATTTACCGAACGAACGAATCGTTTTATGTAAAAATCTAAAATAGGTTATACCTAATTAATAAAGAAAATCAAATGTTTTGTGATATAAGTTTAAAATTATATTGAAATTATGTACACGACGCGAAGATGGTGACTACGTGTTTTATAAAGTTTTTTAAAATTTTAAATAAATTTAAACACGATTATTATTATTACCTCATCATAATAATCAACCTATCTCAGTCCACTGTTGCACATAGGTTTCACCCAAAGACCGCTATCGCGGTCTATCCTCACTTGCCGCATCCATCATCTGCTTGCAGCCTTTCGCAGTTTGTCATCCCACCTGCGTCCTACCCGGACTGCGTCCTACATTACGATTGTCAAGCCGTGGTCTTTACTTCAGAACTCGCTTGCTCCACTGGTTATCTGTTCTTCGGCAAATATACCCAGCTCAGCAGCATTTCTCAAACTAGATGGGATCTTCTCGTCATCCATACAGCTGTCGCTGAAAACCAAGAGTTTTCAATCAGTGCGCCCTACCCGTCATTATATTATTAGCTCATTAACATTCAATTTTCTCTTATAACTTACGAACTGAATTATTTTAATAAAAAGTCAATAGGGTCATGGCGCAGTAATTTTGAGGTCGTAATATTATTTGAATTGATTTAACAAATCGAAGTCATCGCAAAAGTCAGAAATGTCTTCATAAAGTCAAATAAAACTTTTCTCACTTCTTAATCGTCCGTCGGTAGGTGCCTGCTGCGAAGTTGGTAATAAAATATTCTCTCCTTAGAGGCGGCAAAGCGTGGCAGGTGAGGCGAATTTACATAATATTACGTAACCAGAGGCCGGTCAGCATTTATACCCTAATATCGGCGTACTATTAATAACTCTTGTATATGCATGTATTGCTACGTCACGACTGATTCAGCCGACCTCTCCAGCCCCCAAATGGGCACATTATTGATGACCACTTTTGTCGTCTAGCCATTCTCCCTAATGGACTCCATGCACAATATGCTCAGGCGTTATTGTTTTAGATTCAAATTAATGACGAGGATGGAACCACTTAGTGTCGGACGTCCTATATTTCATGCAGCTTCTCCAAACAAGTGTTATAGTACCGCGTCTATATTGATTGTTTAAGTTGAAATATATGTAGTATACGTTTAATGTATTAAACATACGTACCTACTTTATATAAGAATGGCGGATTGAATTAAATAATATATTTTAAACTAAATAAATGTACACATTCTCATTTTAGTACGAACATTTTATTGTAACATAGAGTAAATAGTGAAATGTTTAATTATAATTTCCACAAGCTGAACTATTTGTAGCACTGGAAATGTTGCGTAATTCCAGTCCATCCTAGGCCGTTTACGCAACCGTCCTACTCGCATTACGTAATTATTAAAATATCACATCACATCACATCACATAAATTTACTCATTCATCATCCGTTATAAATACAGCACATTTTGTATAAATGATTCAATGCCCATCCACTCTTCTTTATTTCGAGATCTAACGGTATACTTTCTGATTGAAACGGCGCCGGTCTGAATTTCGTTGTGGAGCAACGCGTGCTTATTACGGACGAAGTAAGTTCAATCTCTTTTATCGCAGCATTATAGCCGGGAGAGTCGAACGCCGCCTCGTATCCCAGCAGTTCCTGGCGAGAGTACTCGCTCTACCGTAAAATTATGTTAAACTTACCCCGCGTTACTATATCATTGTGATTCTTTCTATGGAATCTAAGTTCATCACTGCTCCGTATAACATGCTAGTAAAGTTTGATCTACCGTGAATTCACACGAGCGAATATAAATATCAGAAATTACTCCGATAATTTCCTACGTATCCGTCATGATGGCGAGCGTTGCTTTTTAATTAAAATATGTTCAATATTATAGCACGGTTTAGTGGTCAAAAGTTTCCGAAAAAAAAAATAGTTTGTCGATTATGCGGCGCGCCGCGTGGCGCCGTAATTACGACGTCACTCGGCTAAAACGGGAAAATAAATTGAAACACCGAATCGCGGTGAAAATGCGAGCCGGAAAATATCTCTCTACGGCTCTTGGCCCGCGACTGACAACGGCGAGATAATGTATTTGTTTTTGCCAAAATGCTATTGTTTTTACGAACAATTATTGTATTTTTTTTCGTCACCCAACATTGTATTGTCCGTACACCGGTAACTGCTTCATTAATTTTAATTAAAACGCTAAAGCGTCTGTTAAGTTTGCGCTTTCGAATGAATATTAATAGTTTATTTTCGGATGGTACCCAATACTATAGAATTGAAGTCAATCACGATTCAAAGTCAAAGTCAAATTTCATTTATTCAAAATTGGTTCATTACAACACTTTTTGCACGTCAAAATGATACTAC
>DWDU01002451.1:0-12728 GCA_018245575.1 Jemadia suekentonmiller
TACATTTCATTAACATATTTACAATATTAATTTACGAGAAAATTTTAAATATTATGAACTAGGTATACATTATCGTTGTGTTTATTTATATTGTTGATAATTCCAGAAGAGGTTTCAGTAAATTTAGTGAATTATTAAACACCTACTTATATTCAGTTCGCTAACAGTAGCATAATATCACAGCATTGTAACAAAACATAAATACAGATCTAGTCTTTAGATTTGGCAGACCGGTAATAATCTTCTTGATTTTCGTACACTGGCTTCTCGTCGTTCTGGGCTTCGTCGTAGAAATTACCGAAGGGTGCTTGGAACCCGTAACCACCGCCCTGTGGATATCCGCCATTGTAGTTTCCGTTAAACTGGTTGTTGTATGAACCGAACCCGTTCCCAAACGTTCCCGGTCTGTTGTATCCGCCAGGATATCCGTTGTTATATTGATAATTGTTCGGGAAGTATCCAGAACCGTACCCCCCTCCACCGGCGCTGGCTGATGACTGAGATTGGCTGATACCAATGTTTATCGGCGGATACCCGCCCTGGTATCCGCCCTGGTATCCGCCCTGATATCCGCCCTGGTATCCGCCCTGATATCCGCCCTGATATCCGCCCTGGTACCCGCCGTAGCCTTGGTTGTAACCGCCCCCACAAAGGCCGAATTTGGAGCAGAGTTTCGACTGAAGCAGATGACGTGGCTGTCTATGATTGCTAACCGCACTTCCTTCCGCTGAAAGCTCTGTGAAATACAACAATGGTCTGTAGTTAATAGTCAATTATGGTAATTGTCATGTTCAATATTCTTAGTTAAAGATGTATTCAAAATTGTACGTAATTATATGATCTAAATGTATTGGTCTCGTATAATATGTCTTCTATCATTCAATCAAATGACAACGAAAAAGGTTCACTAGATATCTAATATGTGATAACGAGAAATGTTATTAAAGGATGGAGTAATGTAAGGATAGAGAAATAGGGAAAAGTAATTTTGACATCAGATAAATTTTGTGAATCGTGAAGCATTTTGGTGACAACTCTAAAGCTATATGTTGGTGGTTAGGTAGCAAAGCTTGCATCTTTTATACTTTTTTAACGAATATGGAAACAAGATTCGTTAAGGCATAATCCGTTCGAAGTTTTTTCTTTGAGGATAACGAAGAAAGATGTAATAACTTTGGTTCTATATGAAATTGCATCTAATTGTCTATAAGGTTCATTGACTCTAACATTAGTTAAACTGGGCTGAAGAAAAAAGCAGATAAGTAGTTCACGAGCAACTAACAGTAAAAGTTAAACGTAATAACAAAAAACGTAATCATATCGAGAGTATAAGACGGTTTGGGACAATGAGGAACGTTTTAAGATGTTATCGGCTCTTTATAATAATATCTTATCTTTATCCAACAAAGTAACGGTGTCTGTAATAAATTGTGAATCATGGGATCGTTAATCTATAAATCACTGTTTAGTACAAAATAGAGACCCACGGTCGAGTCTGTCCGTCTGCTTAAGCGATTTTTTCTCAGGACCATATAATGGTTTTTGAGTGATAAAATAATTTGAGGAACTTTAAGAGAATTTAGATTTTGGTTTAATCGATTCAAGATCTATATTAATTCCTAGCTAATTGAGAATGAATTAACATAGAAATCGCATTTGAAAATATATACTTTTTTATGTGTAAAGTTGATAGGTATTTAATGAAGAATTAGAAAATTTACAACCTTCAGCGCTGGTGACCCAACTCGCGGTGACGAGGGTTAGAAAGGCGACGATGTTACGAAGACTTTTGAGTGTTGCCATGTTGATCTGATTGTTTCTTTAGTGTGTGCCGAAGTGCCCCCGGCCAGTATGGTTTTATACAAACTGATGCGAGGTCAGCTCCCACGCGAGCCACGAAACGCTTCAACCAATGCATTTCCCACGGAAGTAACTTGTATAATGTTGTAGATGAGGAAACAATGCCTTATAAGGCATTTTTTGCCATTTGTTATTGGACGCCAATTACACAAAACCGAATTTACAACCGTACGTTAGAATAACAATCAACAATAACATCACGCCTTTATTAAACTAAAGAGGAAGACAGATGATGTGAAACGTCACATGTTGTAGTAGTCAAATCTACGACATGGACGTCGTGATTTGTCATTTGTTTTGTATAGAAAAGGCGACACTCTCGGCGGTAGCAACACATCCGTGAACAGTTTAGTATAAGACTGACACTAACTAATGCTAACTGAAGTTCATACTAACATGTGTATAGTAATTAGAACAGTATACTAAGTTTTATACGTATAGTGGATTCTAGCAGCGCAGGACCGAAAAAACTGATGCAACAAACGGGAGGCCTGTACCCAGCAGTGAGGAGATATGAGCTGATTAGATATAGACAGATATAAACCTATTGCGACTTAATGTTTATTTAAGTACATGTTAAAAATGTTATCTGAAAAGCGTGTGAAGTCTCCCGGCCCGCACTTGGGCAGCGTGGCAGACCGAAGGAGGTCGGAAAAAGGTGCTTGTCAACAAATAGGCATATTTCCAGACTGTCAGCTACTATTCGTACTAGAAAAACTAAGTTGACTGTCTCGTTGGTCGTCTTGGTTGTAAGAGTGACTGCCGATCGGGAGGTCCTGCGTTCAATTCCCGGGTCGAGCACTACTAAATTTTCTGATTTTGATTTTCTTGTAGTGGCTCGGAGTCTGGATATGTGCCCGGTGCATGGCAATAGGCTCACCACCTGTACTCACCAGGTGTCGCGTGGTGTTACGTTGACGTCCCATCATGGAATAGGAGGTGAGCCTATTGCCGTACACCGGGCAAAAAAATATATCAATTCCTAGATATACGACTACATAGCTATCAAAATCGATTGAATTAAATCGGGTAATTACCATAGAGAAATAGTGTTTATTAATGCAATCTATTTTTTTCATGGGATCTTAATTAATCACAGTTTTATGTAAATATAGTGTTGTTTCGATTAAAATTTACCCACCGGAAGTATGAATCAACGCGTCTCTGATTTTGTAGCTTCCGCGGTAAGTTTTGCTAGCATTTTGCATAATTTGTCAATTTAATTTTTTTTATGGCATAAGGTCCTGTGTGGGCGCATCAGACATAAAGATTGGTACGTATCGAATGCTATAATGGATAACGCTATTGCATAACTCTGTTAATTAAAGGTTATAGGTATTATTATTATGTTTAACGCTTGATGCTTTACGTGGTAGGCAGTGTCGAGTTCGAAATATCTGCGTCATTACAGAGCTACAGTTCTTCATTTACAATAATCACTCTCTTCCTATGTGCACTAATGCGATTAATGGTTTGTATAAATCATCTTATATAATAGCTATGACAAAACAATAAAAGAATTTCAGAATTCAAACTGATTAAAAAGAATGGTTCCAGATTTTGAATGAATTGATGAAATAGTTAAAGATATTCAATCATGCTAATGCTGGAATTGCTTGCTGATCAACATCAGCCGTAGTCCACTGTTGGGCATGGTCCTCCCCTGCGAGGCTTTTTCCGATATCCCCACGGGGGTTAGGAATCGCAGAAAACAGGTTTATTTTACAGCAAAACAAAAGTTCCATCGCCGGCCATTTTCATAGTATGTGTATCTGTCGTTAATAGCTGATGCTGGAATGACAGTCCAACCGACCTTAAGCTGTGCGAACTTGAACTGGGCAGAGATGGCAGCAGCGGGCTGACTTATTAAACCATATAAAGGCTTCGGATTGATCAAATGACGAAGGCGAGCAACGACGTTAGTGATCTAATCATATGTTCAGTTATTGTTTTCTATAATATTTTATTATATGCTACGTGCAATATAGGACGAATGAAAAATGAATAATTAATATGTATAATAATATGTTTGTGTATTTGTTCAGGTACTGTCTGATCGTACAGATGCTGTTTATCGCATTTGACTGCTCGATGACGCATATTCGAACAATAAATTCGCATGGGCTTGGTTAACGGTAATACAAATACAATAATTACGGTAACCCATTGAAAAATATGCAAAAAAAACGTGTTTGTCAGCTATCACCCGGCAACAACCGAATTCATTCATAGAAATTTTCTTTAAAAATAGAATTCCTGTGATTATGTCATAAAAATATCCTTCATCACACAATTTGACAGACCAATTAAATTTGTAGATAGATCGTACAAATTGTTATGTATAATTACTAATGTGGATGAGTATATGTGTTACTTGAATGGCTATTACTAAATACAAACAATTTAAAAACAATAATAATATAATTGTTTCATTTATCAATGGATAATAATCAGTTAATTGACAATAATTAATTAATAAATAATAATCAATTAATTGATAACAATTAATTAATTGATAATAGTTAATACATTGGTAACGAATACCTATACGAATACGTATACGAATATTAATTATAAATAGATGATAATATGAGGTAATTAATTAAAAGCAAAGCCAAATTAACGAACTGGGGTTAAAATATTATTTTCTAATTATCGTTTATTTTCTAATCAAGTGTTGATAATATCGTGGCTGATTATTTGCTGCTAAATCAAGCTGGATTCAATCTTTGTATGTTCGGTATATTATATTAGTATTCTGATTTGAATTCAAGTTTGGCTGGATTGGTACCTAGACAGAGAGCTGAAGGCGTGGAAAGAATAACAAAAGAATTAACAACATTCTTATAATGTGACGTTAAATGGGACATTGACGGTCGAATTGATAAAAAAATTACGACTTCATTAACACTTACATTGTGTTCGGATACATTGATGCGCGGAGAGATAGCTTTTATTTGGAAAGTTTTCCTTAAGCTGACTTTGCTATTGTCTGTGGATATCGAATAAAACTATCATAGACAATAAAAAAGAAAACAAAAATTACAGTAATTTTTTTTATTGTTAAATCTAAAGTTGGTTTAGGTTATACAGTTACATACAGTATTCGTAAAAATAACAAATATTTTACATTAAATAAATATTTATGTATTTTTTTTTACTTTAACAAGTATCTACAACACAGCTTTTAACAAATAACTATGTAATTTACTCTAAAACAGTTTAAATTCAGAAATCTATTGGTAAAGAGCTTAATATAAAAAGTAAATAAAAATGACAATAACAGAATATATTAAAAATGACATAAAATGTATTGATCTCTGAATAAAATAATTCAATTACTTTTCAAAATGTTCTCTAATTTTCTTTCAAATACTTCATAACAATGTTATTAATTAAATATTATAATTAGGTTTCGCTATGGCAACCGCAATAGCATTTCCGGTGTTACTGTTAGCATTGCTGACCGCTGAGCTGCCGGCTCCCGAGCCGCAAGTGGAACAGGGGGGGCTGATGCCAGCGTTCCCATTCTGGTTTACACCTCCAGCTGAAATCGCTTGAGACTGCGCGTTGCTGTCCGCACCGCCGTGAGCTCCAGCGCCGGCTTGGGCTTGAGCTAGCGCTTGAGCTTGAGCTTCAGCTTGAGCTTGAACTTGAGCTTGGGCTTGAGCCTGGGCTTGCTCCCCAAATCCGCTGTATCCTTTCTCGTGATGGTGGTGTCTCCAGTACGGAGGAGGACCTGGTGGCCAGAATGGAGGCGGCGGTGGCGGCGGCGGCGGTGGCGGCGGCGGCGGTGGCGGCCCGTATGGCTCACAGTAATACGGTGAGCGTTTGAATCGGTCTAGGAGTTTGATAGCGTCTGCAATGTAAAATGTTATATACGGATTTAACAAGTCTCCTGTTTTCACATTTGTTCAGCAGTTGTTACGGGAAACACAAAATTTGCCGTGCATAAAAGCAATACACAGCATTTGCGATTTCATTTATAATGTTTTTTAAATTTCCGTTAAAAAAATGAATTAAACACGTAGTCAAAACGCGTTTTTTTTAAAATAGCAGTAAAAAAATAAACTATTGCAGAATACGTTGAAAGATTTACGTTCAACTTTTTGAAAATAGAACAAATCTATCAATCAGACGGTCATTTATTTTTTTATAACGGCTTACTCACTTTTGACATCGGCGGTGGAAATATGTGCGGTCACAAGGATAGCGAAAAACAACGCACCAGTCCGCCACATCTTGTCAATCATTTATGATATAGGCGGTCGTATGTCACAATTTTATACCGCCGATGTTGGTGAGGCGGTCCGATTTACTGAAAACAAGGCGAATCGGTTCCTGCATCACGGTTGCGTGATAAACACATATGTACACTAAAATGGAAGGTGCGAAATCACAATGTGATACTGTGTACGCGAATACCACCATTATGTGCCATCTCACTTACCATTATGCAAATATATGGTATAATAGTAAATACTCATAGTTCTTGGTATGTCTCCTGGAAACCCCCGAATCAATTATTATATATGTACTATAATCAGGAACTTCTTTAACGTTGGTTTTTTTCCAAAATGATATAAACCTATTGCGTACATTCATATAAGTAAAACCCTCGGGTCCAACGTTAATGTCTATAAAATAATCGTGACTAGTTTTAATTCTTAGAAATACGATCAAAATGAATACAGCTAAAGTAAAAAGTGTAAAATGGGTGATATAAGATACATTTGCATATTTGCAGCTTTTACCTTGAGTCATTTAAATATATAACAAACATCCACATCTCAATGTTGTTTCGATCAAAGTTTTAATAGTCACAATTATTTTATAAATTGATAGATGATAATTATTATAATATTCTCTCTAATTCAGAAATCCAATTTTAAAATTATAGGTAAAGCTTTCCGTTGACAGATAGATAAAAGAATTTAAATTTTAAGTTTTAATACAAATACTAATTCAATAGAACACGTTCGAAATTCAAAACCGGTAAATCACAATTTGAGACGTCTCAGAACAATTCCATGGAGGAAAAAGTCTCTTTCCGTAACATTTAATGTCGATAATAGTGTCAGCTCCTGTCCAATATATTAATTTTAAAAAAATGTAATATCACGTCTGTAGTCTGCGAAGAGGTAGGCAGAGGAATGTAGAACACGCCCACGTTTCACCAGTTACGTTTACGTCCCACTATGGAATATGTAGGTGCTGAGCTTATTATCATACACTGGGCGCATAATTATCCAGACTGCGAGCCACTACTGGAAAATCTAAATTAGAAAATTTTTGTAGTGCCCGACCCGGGAATTGAATTAGCACCTCTCGATCAGCAGTTGCGCTTGCATCCAACAGAACCAATGAAGCAGTCAAAATAGCCAATTTTTGTAAATCCACAATACAAGTTTAAAATTCAATTCATTTCAAATGACGTTTATTCAAAATTGTTTTTTTAGAACACTTTTTGTACGTCAACATGAAATACCTCTCTATTGAGAAGTGGCAAAAAAAACTTCATAGATGTGCTTGTGAATCTTTTAAAAATAAGCACTATGAATATTACAATCTGACCAAACTTATTGTGGAGCTGGAGTTACATAACACCTAGCATGTTTATTATTTAAATAATCATTTATTTTGTAATCGGCTTTTTACAGTCTTGTTTTAATAAATTTAATTTTTTTATGTAAAACTTTAATAACGCCTTATATCGTTTAATAGCGTAGAATCAAATACAGTTCCCCATAAAAGAGTGACACACCTTACTTAAGCGAAAGCTATAGGTATAGCAAAATCAATAGATCATCGTCACGATTATGTATTGTGAACGTGTATTTATTTACATGTATATAATTATATACTTGTTCATATATTGTTATATATAATAACATAATGCTCAACACACGAATGTGTCGAGTCGGCATCGAACCCACAACCCCCGCCTTACCCATCAGGTTCACTAACGGCTGAACGGTTATGACATCATGTTTACATGTAATAGTAAATTATTAGCTTCTTGACAATTTGCTCTAAGTCCAAAAAAGTACATACATACATTCATATCTTCATGCCAGGTCCCTTACGGGGTAGGCATCTCTCGCACGGACCGCCAAATATTTCTATCCTTAGAAACCTGCCGGGCATCCTCCACGTTCATCACTCCGTTCATACATGCACGCCGGTATTGGAGACTTCTGACATCAGCCAGTATCTGGCCTATTTGATAAAGATAGGTGAGACTTGGCCTCCCTCAGCACCTGCGTCCATCGACATTCATATTGTATATCTGCTTCGTTATTCATTCATTAGCCATTCTCTCAACATGTCCGAACCAACGGAATGTGCCCTTTGTAATATTTTCACCAATACCCTCTTTCATACAAAGCATCTTCCTTACGTCAGAATTGGGTCATACACAAATTGTGGGCACACAAAGAAAAATAAAAAAAACAATGGAATATTGACTTAATAGTCGGTATTTATTTTAAAGGCATTATTAATAATAATATAAAAATATCAGCATAGCTCAGTCCTTATTTATTTTGGAGAAAATCACAGTTTTTAGTATTTCATGTCTACAGGTGAGATCGATTTGTCTACAGAAAATAACAAAAATAAAATTAATACACTCTTCTAATTATAAATTAAGTTAACTACTTCTTATACTTCAATCATTATTTCTTCATCTACAAAATCTTTAATAAACATTAACAAAAGTATATTCAGAAACATATTAAAAAAACATTAAAAAGTGACCACAGGAAAGATATAGGTACCCAAAGAGGAATCTGAGTCTTCTGAATTCTTCCGTCTTCTTAGATTTTCTAATTTTTCCTCCCACTAATATCTTGATTCTAATGTTTCGCATCTTGTACTTTGCTATTTTGTTCTGTAATTTAGATATTTTCCTTTTTAAATAATTATTTTCTGCCTTCAGCAAACATCTGTTACGTCGCGCAATATTTCGACCGCTGCTCAGACGTGAATTCTTAAGAATTGATACAGGCGTTTTTAATTTCCCTGAATTTTCTTTAATCTTGTTTATTTTAGCCTTCTCACGTTTATTTTTAGCCTTTTCTCTCCAAATCTTTCTCATTTGTCTTTGTTCCCTTGAAGTCATATCTTTAATTGTTTTAATTAATCCTAGCTCCTTTTTCCTTAGATACCTTTCTCTATCCTGTCTTCTTCTTTCTTCCAGATCTGCTTCACTCATTTTAGCCCGGGCACGACGTATGCTAAGTTTCTTTCGTTCGCGCCTTATTTTTATTTTTTCCTCTTCTGTTAATTGCGATGTAGATTTACTTCTTTGTGGCATTCTGAAAAAAGAAAATTCCAAATACAATAGTTTAGCTACATAATACAGTTAATAAACTACAGATTTGCCAAATCTTACTTCTATTACACGTTGTACACACTAATTGTCACATTTTATTGCCATTAATTTATAAACATAGCTGAAACAATTAACTTAATTGCACCACTGTTACCACTTCACTTCAATAATAATATCAATTCTGTAGACATCATCTTTATGTCTACATAAAATATGTCTACACGAGGGACATCAGCATATTAAATGGAAGGTGGCGAGTGAAATTTTGAGGTTAGAATTCAAACAATGAATCATTTGCATTGCGCTCCCCGAAATATATATTATCACAACTATATTATGTTTTTATTTGTCGTACTTACTTTTTAACTTGTCACGCAGGAAAGAACAATGAAGTTTTACAAAAACTTGTGTATTCACTTTAAAAATTATTTTATAACAATTTTTACGTGTACTTCTCACAATTGCAACCGGAGAGTGACATGAACATCAATGCTACCAACATTGAAACTATAACGTAAGATGCGTTCAATTTAAAGTACATTTTTAACCCATTTTGAGCGTCTACAGGAAGAGACCTAGAAATTGGGAACAATATGTTTATTGATTATATCATATGAAAAAATTAAAATATATTTTAATATCAAACTGAAATGTATAGTTGTGTAATTGTAGAATTTTATTGCGGTGAAGTTCAGGTATGGTTATAACGTTAAATATTTTTAATGGCCTCCCGTAGTCCAATACTCTGTGTGGGAACAGTCTACAGAAAGGGACATTTTAGACAATTTTTTATTTTTTAACAATTAAACCTTTGCAAAAGTGCTTGTGTATTTACATAGAGTAATACACGCGGAAATAGTTTAATTTAATAAAATAATTAAGGCACTGAATTTTTTTCCAAACAGGATTTAATAGACGGGAACACATTTTTTCTCATTTTTGTGTATGACCCAATTACGAACGCGGTCCTCGAGTGTCAAGCCACAAATGCGACGCAACGACCTTTTCAAAAGAGTTCTTAAAACCCGAATAATTCTAAAGAAGTTAATTTTATAAAAGAATTGGAACTGTTATTCAGTTCTAACGGACTTTTAAAGCTCTTAAACTTCTTATCTCGACAACCGAAGCTTTTCGCAGAGATACGTCAATGTGTATGTTTTAAAAGTTTATTCTAGGCTTGCTAATTGTACTAGGTATGTATCGCCGTAATTCAAGACCAGAAAACGGCCTCCAGCATCTGGCAGAAAACGACTAATAGAAAGTTTTTAGAGTAGCGAAATAACTCGAATCCCGGTATGCATGAATATGATGTAAGTTTAATTGTATAAATATGAATTTAATCATATTACATCTTAATTGTCCGTACGTACATATTCATTTAACTGAACATGTAATTGAGAAATTAATGCATAAGAATAATTCGTGTTTAGTTTTGAAATTTTCATGTCGATTTAACTATGTAGGTTTAACATCGTTGTATTAGAAGAGAGTGAAATAATGTTTCACTCTTTTTATCTCAAAGAAACTTGACCAATATCGGTAATTACTTAGATATATGTGTAAATAGCTAATTTTGCTTCTAAGGTCGTGATTCGTCTCCGATAATGTAATTATCCGAAAATGTAACATAATTATAAGATTGATAAAATTAATGATCACAAAATTCAAGTATGAAGTTTTCAAGTTATCATTATTAAATAGAAAAAGCAACAGTGACTTTCATTTCACCTTGACTTACGAGAAGTTCACGTACCTATCTTACCTTCTATAATGAAATCTTAGTTATTAAACTTAATAATAATATATTTTATTAATGAATGATAATAGTACTGTAGTTGAATTTACTGTAACATCTTCAAAAGACTATCATAAATATTTAGGACAGCTTAAAACAACAAGTAAATAAAAAATATTTTTTTAAACAATTTATTTAAAAACATTAATAATAATCAAAGTAATTTCATATCTCGTATAGACTATACAGTGTCTTAACAAACGTAATTTAATTTTTAATTCTTTTCAATACAGTGATTGTTCAATGTCGTTGCTATGGTAATTAACCCCCAACTGAGACAGCGACAGCATTACCACTGTTGCTCTTGGCATTGCTGAGAGCGTAGCTGCTTTTGCCGCAAGTGCTGCACCCGCTGGGTTGCGCTTGTTGACCTCCCTGAAGACCCTGAGAGGCGAGAGACAGGGCGCCGGTCAAAGCGGCCTGTGTGTCACTACCGGCTTGTTGACTAGACGCCGAAGAAGATCCTGACTGCCATTGTCCGCTCCCGTACCCTGATGTCTGTAATTGCTGTTCGCTACCTCCAGCGCTTTCAGATCCTGATTGAGCCTGCTGTTGACCAGTTTCGTATGCACCGTCTGCGGCACTCAGTTTCTCAGATTGCCCTTGGTTTCCTCCTGAAAAGCCTGATCCATAGCCTCCGTTAGAGCTACCTCTGAACCCGCCGCCACTTCCGAAAGACGAACTCTGCGCGTTACTGCTTGAGTGAGCTGCGAACCCGCCTGATTGAGCTCCAAAGCCTCCAGATTGCGCCCCGGCATTTCTAAATTGACTAGCTTGCGCTCCTTGACTAGGCCCTTGTGGACCAGGCCCTTGTGGACCAGGCCCTTGTGGACCAGGCCCTTGTGGACCAGGCCCTTGTGGACCAGGCCCTTGTGAACCAGGCCCTTGTGGGCCAAGACCTTGGTAACCGCCACCTTGGCCAGCAAATCCTTTGCCGCTTTGATATGCGTAGTGCGATTCCTTAAATGATTTGAAATTACGTCCGCCGCCAAAATCGCGAGAGTTTCCGTTTCCACCGGGACCGTAACCTCCGCTTCCACTGGAGCTAGGTCCGCCAAATCCACCGGAAGACTGACCGCCGTAACCAGCTGATGACTGTTGACTAAACGATTGAGAAGACTGTTGCGTGTCGGAACCACCAGCGCCAGTATTAACGCCATACGCAGTACCACCGCCAAAGCCTGCACCAGCTGCTGATTTAGAGGCGTAGCCGACACCACCGCTAGCTGCTGAGTTGGAACCATAGCCAGCACCAGCGCCGGCACGAGCGCCAGCAGCAGCGCCAGCGCCTCCCCCAGCACCGCCTCCTGCACCAAAACCAGCATTCACATTATCGCCGAAACCGAAACCAGCGCCTACTCCAGATGAAGCCAAGGAGAACGCTTGTCCAGAAGTTTGAAGACCACCTTCAGCTGCCGCGGCTGCACCACTGAATACTCCGTCGATTCCAGAAGGGCCCCTCTCTATTCCAGTCCACTGGTGCGTGTGGAAGTGCGGGGGCGGCGGCGGCGGTGGGGGGCCCGGAGGTGGAGGGGGGCCCCGGTCTTCGCACTCATGACATCCAGGGGAACGCGCTACGCGTTTAAGAGGAACATCTGTAATAGAAAACAAATAACTTCAATTTTATACTCTCAACCTCTGTGATAAATTACATTTTTTATTAAAACGTAACATCACGCCTGTAATCCCCGAAGAGGTAGGCAGAGGAGTGCAGAACACTCCCACGTTTCACCAGTT
>DWDU01002452.1:0-12726 GCA_018245575.1 Jemadia suekentonmiller
CTACACTCCTCTGCCTACCTCTTCGGGGACTATGGTATGACGTTGCGTTATAATAATTATTATACTCAATAAATAGCAGAAGAGTCCTCAGTCATATAAGCCTTCATATTGTTAGGAGACAGAAGCGCCCCGCGAAAACTAACGAGCCACAGCATCATACAGCTTCGGTCAATGCTCATAAATAAATAATACTAATACAAATCTTAAACCAAATCCGTTGCGCGATATATTAACCGCTGTCACATTACTTTACGTATAAATAGTCACAGATACATTTATTGCCTCAAATCACACGGCATTTATCGACAGGTGCAATTAAATTGGCCGTAAAATGAATTTATATAGTCGTGTCGTAGTCAGCGACATATTAAAGCATCAAGTGTAATAATTTCAACGCTGCTGCTAAATTATTATCGACTTGTTGTTTACATTTTCCAGTTGAGTGATCTTACCTAACGTTCGCTCGATATTTCCGTTTCATATAAAAAAAAATAAAACACAACCTCACCTAACGTTCACTTGATATTTGACTTTAATATAAAAATAATACAGGTACCTATAAAGGCTCTTTCAGACCTGTGTATCTTCGGCGAGATTTACACTCGTTTTGGCATAAACGCCGAAACTACATTGGTCTGAAAGAGCCCTAAGGCTCCGTAATATAACGCAAACTAATAGTGCTGGCCGTGTTACGGTTTAACCAGTACAAAATACTAATAACAACGGCTTTAGATATGTCTTCTGAGATAAAAATCACTATTATTACAAACGGAGACAATCTTCGTATCTTTACCAGTCTTAAAAATATCCCAATATAGATTTAAGCATTTTCCTTACGAAATTATCATTTATGTATTCTTCCTCAACATCCAAATTTTACCTAAATATATAAGAATAAATTGAAGACATGTCACAGTCTAGTTAATCACTATTCAACTTTCTTCTTCACGGAACCTGGTTTCCATTCTTAGCTTGCGACACTTTGTATAGAAAATAAAACGTACATTTAAAACTTAGACATTACTCGATGAGACCGGAAAAAAAAATATTATAAATAAACCTACAGAGTTGTCTAAAATGTTTTATAACGCATATGAAATCCATCAATCCGTACTCGGCTTAGCCCATTTCCTTAATCCTTATCATTTCGAAACGAGATCCGGATCTATCATTGGAACAATAAAAGGGTTGATGATGAAGGAAATCAAGAAATTATATTTAGAGAAATCGAATAGTACCTGATCAGAGATTTTAACCCAGGACCTCTCGATCAGCAGTCGCGTTCGCAACTCCTCGATCATCGAGGCAGTCAACGATCCATAATCACCTAATATTGTATTTTGAATAACATAAACATACTGAAACACACAGACAGACAGTCAAATTAGTAATTCATGTTCATGTCGCGAGTGTCGACGACCGTCCATTCGATTCGTGTCAGTGTTGACAGGGGAGACAGCTGCCTCAGCGTGTCGGTTAGGGACAGGATTTCAGAATTATTTTTCGAAGTCCTTTCACAGTAATTAGGCATTAGATAAGGTCGATCGTGCTCTAATGCGATTAAGATAATCCGAGCTGCATCGCATTACGGTGCGGCGGCGCACGGGAAACACTAAGCACGAGACGAGATATCTTACATGATATGTCAATGTAATGCCCCCTTTTTGGCTTGTCACAAATTCGAACAAGACATCGATTTTTACTCATCTCCCTGAGTAGTCTATTTATTACCTGTGAGAAATTAATTTTTGGAGTGCATTTTAATTACCTGTTTCCTGTATCTTATGAGAGTACAACAACAGACGATATTAAGTATCTGGGAAAAATTCTTGTACGCTCGGTTATCAAAAATTTGTATCAATGCACCTCCAGTTAACAATCAAATATTAGAATACAAATTCGCACAATTAACTCTGCGATGAATGCGCTTGAATGACATACCAATGGAATTACAAGTGTGCGTTGAATCTTGCAAACCACAAATGAACATTATATCTTATATCACGTGCGATCGATAGATCGTTGCGGTTTCGCCGATCATACGCATCGCAGCGGCCTGCTCCCGCGGTTCGACCGCCCGCTGTACTTGTGTAATCCTGACATCCAAGTTCAAATAAAACTCAAACACAACCATGTTTAAGACGTTTGTCGCAGAGCGGCGACGTGAGACATTGTATAGCGGTACATAGAGGTGTTTGTAGGTGTATTGGGAATAGAACATGATATGTGGCCATCGATGTGCGTGGAGCTAAACGATGGCGCGGCGACGGCGGCGCTGGCGGCGCGGGCAGTTTGGAGGCGAGTCACGCGCGCGCCGTGAGAGAACGCGCGGCTCATCTCGGCCGCGCTGCCAACGGGAAACAGAATGAAGCTCAGATATACGAGCGAGTAATTCTAGGTTGCCAACCTCGCGCTGAACCCGCCTCACCCGACAAACTGACGTTAAACAGGAAATTGTTTATGCCCGCAAAATTGGCGCTGTGACCTAGTATAGGAGACGCGCTAACATGAATAGTCCTGCAAAAAGCCTCTAGAGCTATCATAACGGCCTTAACATGCTCGTAATTTATAGCTCACTTAATAATGTAAAACTCACCGTATATGTTTAAATTATTTGTGTAGCATTTACCAATCTCCTGTGAAGCATTTACCAATGGTCTCTTCTGAAGTAAGTAATTTGTAGCAGTATACTCATACTATATTTATGTCCAGGTGAATATAATGAAGCGGGGAATGATCTTATACGAGCATGCTCCTTATAAACATGGAGTTATTTGTAAAATTACGGGTTCGGTTAGTCATCGAGAAGACAGGGCGATCCGAGAAACGACTTTCAAACATGCGCACTCGATCAATCTGTATTAGTTTCATGAGAAGCATATAAACCGATCTGCTAAGGAAAATATTGCGTAATAAAATCCCGTGACATACAATGACATGCCTGTAGAGGGGTCGCGATGCAAATTCCACGACAATGGAGCCCATCGGCCGACAGGATTATCGAGTCGGCGAGTGTAGCAATATGCTGGCTGTACAGGTAGAAATGACGTAGATTTGTCTTAACCAGTTGGCTAAAAATAAACGGGGTGTAGCGTGTGTGCGCTGAGATTGCGCCCCCCTCCCCGGCGGGGCGCGGGAGTGGGAGGAGGGGGGGGGGGGGGCGGGGGCGCCGGGAGCCGCGGGAACCGGTCGCCGCGCCGTCCGCGCACAGGTAATACATATAATTTGGTAACTGTCAATGAATTAGACTATATGATAACATGACTCCGAGCCCAAGGGCGATTTTGCTCACAGTTCCCAACGGGCGATTTGGACTACATATTACATATAATGTATTTTGTTAAAACAGTACCTAATTGGGTTTTAAATAGCTAATTAAAATTAGAAGTTCAATGACAAAACGTCGTGTGTAGATTAATTGAACGGTGCAGAAAGAGAAGTAATAATGAAGCTTTTTCTCGGTAGGGTGTTTGTATCCGCGGCCAGTGGGGCATCAGCGCGAACAGGTGCGCGCCCGGCGCCCGCGGCCGCCGCGCCCTCGCCGCCGGAGCGCCGAGACAACTACCACCGTTATGCTAATGAGAACAGACTACTGCTCCAAATCATTATCATCCATTTCGACTGGCTCCGCACGTTGCGTCATTTGAATTTTTAACAAATTTGCTCCGGTCGCACTGGAGCATGAGTCCTTTATTTCCATTTTTAATGCATAACGATACGCCACATTTAGTGTCATGTTTGTCATTGCAAGCCCATTATCGAGCTGGAAATTGTTTCTACTGCAATAACCAATGTTGTCGTTACGCGTTTTTTTATAATTTCCAATTATTTTGCATAAATTATTAATCTGATTTCATTATTTTTAGTGAAAGATATGATTGATTCGTCGACGTACTTTATGAGCTAGATACTAGATACACTCGTGGCAGCGCCGTGCGACTGGGTGCCGGCGGGTGCGCGCGTCGCACTACGGGGTGAAGTGATGGATGATAAACATTGTATTGTATGGTATGTTAGACAAATTGAATGAGTGTGGCGGTGGTCGGGAACCGGTTGCGACAAGTGCACACGCACACACACACAACCCGTGCACTCACACGCACGCACGCTCCCGTGCATGCGCACACGCACAAACGCACAACTCCGCGTCATACACTCACCTGACGTAGCCGATACACATACACGGCATACCTTATGATTCTGCTCTTCGGTACAGAATGGTTCAGATGAGGTTTGGTCTTCAATATTTTTGTTTTCTGTACGCTGCTATTGTTTGATATTATAATCATTTAAAAAAGATCTAATTCAAGTATTTGAACAGGAAAGCAACAGTTTGTCCTCTCACTAATGTGACGATGTGTCAGTACGCTATCTGCAGAGTCCCTTAACGAGATGCCTCAGTACGCTCCTTTAATTAGTCCTCCCTGTTGTCGGTTTGTACATTTGAGACGTCAGTCAAACTGCTCAGACGGTACGAAAACTATATATGAGATTATTACAGTGGCACATTACATATAGCTAATACATTTGACGGTTGCCAGCAATGAACCATGATGTTGCCATTCGGATAGATTAAGAAGTATTTGCTTAAAATAATTAAAAACAAATATTAATATATTATCTAGGTAAATTGTATATAAGCCGTGACAGATAAACTTAGAATAATAATGTTAGTAGAAATTGTTGTCAATAAGCAATTAAATGTATTTTAGGGAGATTACACATTTTTTATGACAATATGCCACTCTTTTCAGGCCATACTCGTTTTTTTGAATACGAATACAATACGAATGAAACAAAAGGGCTTACGTAAGAATTGAAATATTATGTCACTATTCTATAATGACAGTTCGGTGGCGAACACCCAATTTAATTAATACCGTTCGACTCATCTACTAGGGCAGCAGGAGGCAAGAGGCTTGACTCCCCCCTACCCTCCCCCGCGCCCCACACCCCGCGCCCCGCACCCCGCACCCTACCGCCCCGCGCCGCGCTCCCACCGGTATTTTAATTAAACCAGCGGCGGCGCGTCCACCTCACATAACATAACCTTATATACTCCTTGCACGCTTGGGAACCTCTCTTCACCCTCGTCGCGCCCGTTCTACTGTCCACTTACTGTTAGAATTTGTACAGGTAAATTAAAAAATAATATTTATTACAATATACTCACCCCTTATTCCTCGGTGGGACGTATAACAGAACTGATGAACAGTGGGAGCCTACCACACTCCTCTGCCTACCTCTTCGGGGACATACACAGGGTGGTGTTACGTATTACGTTGCCATTTAACAAACATCAGATAGTTCCTAATCGACCGATTTTAATGTAACTTTTTGGATGGAACAAAAGTCGCCCTTTACATCTTGGTCACTCTCCGTCAAATCAGCATCATCCCTATAAATCAAGAAATTGAACAATTATCTGATATTCGCAGCAAACCAAGTTTACAAAATGTTGCTTGGCGCAGGTTGCGTCCAGCCTGTATGAGCGCATCCAAATTAAAATGTTAAAGATAATTTCACAGTGGAAGCTCGAGAACAATTAAGATTTATTTATCCCTTTGCTTACTTAATGAAATGTTATATTCTCCATGTTAACCGCCTCTTCCAGAAGTGATAATCGTAAAATGCATATCAAGTCAGCCCTCGGCTGACGATGCATCAAACAATATAGGTACTTGTTCACTGGCCAACGGTGAGGGAGGTGTTTCTCCCTTGTCAGCAGAGGCGAGAGTTAGCAGAAAAACATGAAAGTACCGAAACTTGTAGTTGGTGAAACGCGTACATTTTTAGATGATAATAATCTTAGATCTTTATACTAATCTTCGAGTGATAAGACGACCTTAACCTTAATAATTCTAAGAAGAGAACTGTAGCCGTGTCAAACAAAGGAAAGCGTTAATGATGATTATGAAATAAACGTCTTCGTTGACGTATTTAGTCGTAGAGTCGTATTATTAATATCATATCAACGGAAAATCGTTTGAAGGTCAGGAACGGGTAATAGCAATATGTTGCAGTCAGGCGTGAGAATGTCCTGCCGAATATGGAGCGGAGGCTGACAATAATGCGGCAGGCAATTTGCGCTCGCGCAGCGCTCGTTAGCGCTAGCTGCCTTTTCATTTGCATTCAGAAGGCCGCAGGGCGCCAAGACTCCAACCAAATATACGTCACGCAGGAGACTGCGTTGTGTGTGAATGAGAACTCACACACAACTATTTAACCTGTGAAGTTACTGTTTTAAGCCAACACATAAAATACACACTATATTATGCACTAAAATATAAAAAGCAATCCGTGAAACGAGCCCGTCGATATCGACAAAACGGCGACACACAATAATCTCAAGCTACTAAAAACTCACAATACTATTTTATAGCCGACATTAGACGGTTGTGCATCGTCCGTGACCGCGCGATTATAAGTTCACATCGAGAGACCGTAGAGTTGACGTTCCTGTGTCGTGGACAGTGTACCATCGCGAGGCGACAATTTGTGAACTTGTCTCGTTCGGGATGTTATTTATCGTCATCGAAGCTCCGTCGAGGGCCGACTACGAAATAATAATAACGTTTTTATTACTTTACGATTCATCGATCCGATGCGAGCCGCGATAACGGCCACGGACCGGCAGCCGCCGCACACCGCTCCCGCTGGTCCAAACGACCAACTTTACTTCAAAAATCCAACACTTTCTCGAATCAAGCAACGAAACGTATTGAACGAACATATCATTTATGTATTCCTAGCATTTTCTACATCATTACTGCCCTTGTCGAGGGAAAAATACCGTGTACTATTTTTACTATACGAATCGAACCAACGACCCCGGCGCGACAGTCGCCCTCATTAACTACTGCACCAACGGGCCAGCAGTAAACATCGTCATCATCGGCGCCGCCAGGATTGTTTTCAGGGAGGTGCATCTGCTTCTACACATGCTAATAACCATAATAATAAATATAAAACTATACATGTATATCATGTGGATAACAGAGTTGCGAGTATTAAGTATTTTTTCTAACCTTTCATTACCAAATATTCAGTCGGGTAAAAAATATGTAAAGTTTTTTCTATGCACTTTCTTTCCGCCAGGGGGTGCAATTGCACCCCCTAGCACCCCGCTGCCGGCGCCCATGACCGTCATAAGTCTGTTTTATCGTCCCAGTGCTGGACACGGTCTCCTCTCAGAATTAAAGCGTTAACGTCATAGTCTGTATGCTGGCCGTTTTAAAGAACATTTCTTGATTACTCACATGTCGGAGTAGCAACACCATTGTAAAAGCAAAATAACTTCAATGCAAATTCGTTCGTTTGAATAAATGTGGGTCCCGCCGGGGTTCCTCGCGGGCAGCTCGCGGCGCGTTCGCCTATCGACGGATGTGTCGCGATGCGGCGGCGACTCGTGTCGTTTCCGTCCATTTATCTGCAATTCTAGAGTCCCGGCTCACTTCGCATACTTCAAACATACTACATACGAGCCAATGAGGCCCGGCGTCACCGAAACAGCCCATCTCTAGCTTAACGGTGAATTAGGCCGGTGTTAACAACTACAAGTGTAATTCATATGTTTCATATTTTCTCTTGAAAATAACAAACAATTCTAATCAATTCCTAATCTTTAAACGTAATATCACGCCTGTAATCCCCGAAGAGGCAGGCAGAGGATAGTAGAACATTCCCACATTTCACCAGTTACGTTTACATCGCACTATAGAATAGGTGGTGAGCCTATTTCCATGCACCGGGCACATATCCAGACTCCGAGCCACAATTAGAAAATCTAAATTAGAAAATTTTAGCAGTGCCCGACCCGACAATCGAATCCAGGACCTCCCGATCGGCAGTCGCACTTGCAACCAACACGACCAACGAGACAGTAATCTAGTCTTTAATTTTCAGCAAATGCACTCGTAATAACCAACCTTAGAGTACTTCCGTCTTTATAATAATAATAATATCTAGGGGCACACAGTTATCTCATTCCAAAGCTGGCTTGAAGAGACCCCGTGTCTTGGAAACCTGATAACTGACACACTGCATATACTATACGCATACATTTATATGCTCATATAGATCCTTTTTTATATTAAACAAAAACGTATAGTATTTTTTGTACATAACTACTCCGTTCACTCGGAGACATATTTTACTATATCGATATGTTGAAATACGAGGTTATTACCTCACACAGGAACTCGCAGACTTCGATGTGCGCCGTATGATCTGACGGCTGACGGTTGATTGCCTCCACAATAGCGCTCATTACGAACCGGCGCGGGCGTCGCCGGCCGAGCGTCGCGGACACCACAGCGCGTACGAAAAATAATAATACATGTCCATAGCACGCATGTAAGTGGGCCAGATACACACTAGCGGCTTTGATAGCATTAGATATGAAGTGAGGACGATCCGTAAAGAGAACGGGCGATGAAAATATGAGAAAAGGGATGTACAATGCGACTGTTGATAGACGCAGGTATCAAGAGAGATCTAAACTTGACTAAATAAATAAGGTACTGAGTGATGGGGCGGTTAGAAGTCTTCGGTAGCGGCGTACATGTATGAAGACAGTGTTTAATGCAGAAGAAACAAGTTTTTAAGCATAGTGCTAATATACAAATAGGAAGATAGAGCAGACTAGTGGAAAGTCTTAAATGAGGTCCTAATAAACTGGAGGCACGATACTCTAACCTGAAAAAACGAAAAACTAGAAGATGAATCAACTCTTACACACAATAATATCTTGGGACATTTCCACACGGCTATCTGATTCCAAGTAAGAGGCAAGAGAGCTAGAGTTTTAGTAACCGGACGGATACATGTAAACGTATAAATATATACTTACCTTAGAACCTTATATAACATTACATCTCTTATTAGGATTGACTTTGCAACGGACATATGAATATTACAAACAAATTAAATATTTTCCAGCCTTATTTTCCAGCTTCTACAAGTGAACTTGGCAAGAGGTTTTGGCAATAGTCCCACCACCTATTCAATAGTGGGACGTAAACGTAACTGGTGAAACGTGGGAGTGTTCTACACTCTGCCTACGTCTTCAAGGATTAGAAGCGTGAAGTTGCGTAAAAATCCACTGAGTGACTCTCAGGCGCCTCATGTGTAAAATATGTAGAATGTAAAATGATAACACGTATATATTTATGTTACTAAATACGTGTTTTTTTCTGAACCTGTCCTCCTTGTTCCCTCAAAAACTGTTGTTTCGTCTGAGTTTTATATATTGTACAATAGCATTCAACACCTAAACTATACGTTTGATATCGCACGACGAACAATACAGATATTACAGTGACATCCTTCTGTGATATGGGGCCGTGTTACAAGGAAACTAACAAGAACATAAAAGGAGCTCTTTTTTTCTGTACCGGGAGCCAACCGCGCTGAAGGGCTTTCATCTAGTCATTTTTTATCTCTTGCTTATATCTAAACAGCAGTCACAGTACCTATAAGTTGTGTGGAGTCCACGCTATTTATATAGAGTATTGATTGAATATGTATTTAGATTATGTAAATAAAACTATAAATTCATAATATATAAGCATAATAAAAAGATGACATTTACTCTAAGAATTCCTAGCCGGTTAAGAATACGTATTTCTATTAGGTTTGTTAATATTATTATTAAATGATAACGCCAGATCCCTCACGGGGTAGGCAAACAGCACGGAGTGCGAAATGTTATCCTTACAGATATAAATGACGGCGACGATGAACTGTAATGACAAAGTTTAATTAATGTGTTTATTTTTAGTTATAAAATAGTATGAACGAAGGAGTTCTCTTTCGGAGTCACGCGCGTCGCCTGTCCTCGCCCGCATGCTGGCACGGCACCGATACCACACCACTTACCAAAACACTATGCCCACAGGACTAACGAACACCATTCATTGTACTTTTGTTTCTTCTAAGCTATCTATTTTGTCGCAGTTGCACGGATTTTTATTTCTTACATATTATACGTGATATATAACGCCTGCATTTCGCCGAGGCGGTAGGCAGAGGTATAGTACACTCCCACGATTTACTTGTTATGTTGTACGGCCCACTATGGAATTGGTAGCGAGATAACGTTGCACCGAATAAAAAATCTACATTGATTTATCACAAAATATTTCTCGCAATTTATATTTTATCTTATGAGTAATCTATTTTAAAATGCCTATTTTAAAATAGCGTTAGCCACAACAGATAAACTTATGTTTGTGTTTACTGTTAGTGAAGAATCATGTTTAATAGTTAAAAGTATTTTTTTTGTCAGTGAAATTTCAGTGTCAGTGGAAACGGAATTTAGAAAGACTCATTTCAAAAACATTGAATGATTTCCGAATCCAACAGTTATAAATAAAATAAAAAAGGAGGATTAAACAAGCAATAAGTTCGTTGCTATTCAAGTGTCGTTCCAGATTATTGCATACAAAAGGTTCAATGGTAAAGGTCTTGAAGCGAACAATCTGGGTAATTTGTTAACACAGATAATAGCGCTCGGTTCTCCGTTTAGTTAAAATGTAAATGTGTAGTACAGTGTACGTATCGGCGCAGTATCAACACGAGCGGCCGGCGCCCGCGCGCCGCCTCGCATACTGATCGCGGAGGACGCTCAGCTCGGCGAGCTTCACAAATGTACTACATTCTAACAAAATTGCATTGCACAACATAATGTGGCTATTGATCTACTGATTCGACTGCTGCATAATGGTCTGTAGTGATTTATTTATGCAACATAAAATATTACAAAGATATTTTTTTTGTATAGAACTTCAGATAAGTTACAGAATTCGAAATTTATGTGAAAATGTCAAAGGACACCACGGCGACCGACTACATCGGCCCCGCTGTCTCTCCGCAACGGAAGAGAGGCGAGCGCGAGGACAGCATTCGATTGAACTTGATAAAAATAGATAAATCAGTGGTGCGCGGGATTAAAAGCTCGGGGCGGGGCGGAGCCGGCGGCGGCGGCAGTCCCGAACCGGGCCCCGCGGCGAGCGCACGTCTCCATGCGCATGGTAGCGATAGTCGCGAGTGAGTGCGAGTCAGTGGACGAGCGAGTGGCGGCAGGTCGTGGCGAGTGCAGTGCAGTGCGTGCGGAGAGTGCAGCAGTGGGGTGGCGAGGCATGCGGGCGCGCGCGCGGCGCCGGCGCCCCGCGCCCTGCTGACCCCATGCGCCCGCGGAGACCGCGGCGCGCGCCGCTGCGGCTCGCCCTCGCCCTCGCCTGCCTGCTCCAAGTATGCCCTAGTGTTCAGCTTGTTCTATCCCGGCGCACAACACTTAGCCTTTATGATTTGATTCAGCGTTAAATTTACCATAAATGTGAATTCTATTTATGTGAAGTGGCATTCCATAATTACCTAATATTCCAAAATAAGTATTAATAATTTGAAATTGACAATTGTAACCGTAAATGTGGTTAACTTTCTGCGAATCAATTAATAGGAAATATATTTTTATCCAAAGTATTGTCAATATTTTTTTTATTTTTTTCTCAGTAACAATTAAATTTTCGTATCATCATCCTAACTACATCGACTTGTTGTGTTCTTAAATCCCCACTTAATCCTGTACACCAAAAGCATTTAAACTAACATTTTCAACCGACATTTTGTTTTGACAGATCAACGATTGTTACCAGTGGGATTTTATAGTACCTAACATGGAGAAATTTCAAAAAATAAATGTACCTGTAAATTCCAAATTTAAGTATCAAATTGAATCCACCCCTTTCCTAAAATTCTTGTAAATCCTGATTGAGATCCAATAACATCAGTTAAGTTACGTTACTTGTTCGTGTTAGTGAGAACGGCACGTTAGTAAGTTTACCTTCTCTCAATGTGAATAGGGCCAGCTGTGTCCGAGCGTGTGTTATGCAAATTCGGCGGCACATCACGTGTCGGCGCATCGTCCTCGCGACGTGAGCGCATGCGCTCTCACGCATTCGTTGACCGGTTAATATGCTTAATTAACGCGAACTCGTGCGACACTTAGGCGCACAGCGCGTGTACCGCTCGCACATCGCAATACATCTTCTATTTAATAAGCGACTTAGCTGTTTGCAGATATCTTCTTCTGTGTTTATATTTGGCAATGTGTCCAGATATCCCTTGTACTCTTGTTGATTAACTGCAGCACACTTCCATAAAAACTGCATCGTATCACACTGTTGACATGTACGTGCAGATATATATTTATGAATGACTTTTGTTAATTTTTCTATACCTAAGTGCTGCTATGGCTTCGAATAAAGTTTCTTTGTTTCTTTCTATATCTTCTTGTGCGTTTAATCTTGACAATATTTATAGAGATCGTCAACCTCCATTTTATTATCCAGACCAAGATCGCCATTACCAAAGTGCTTTCGTCAGTATGTTCCGTAATTTCGACAGTTCAGCTTGTAAACAAAACAAATGCTTTATTATCCACCAAAATTGTACCAAAATTGTCTGTAAAGAATTAAGCTGATTAATACCGCTACAAAATAAATGAGAAAAGTAGCCCATTAATTAGCCCAGAATTAATTAGACACGTGCATTATAAGCAGACAGTTTGTTACCAAACACAGTATTAAATTATGTTACTTATGAAGTGTAATAAATTCTGCCCACTTTACATATGAATTGAAGTTTGAACGAAACTTTATATAAATATGCAAAATGTTCAATGACTGACGTCCCCGGTGGGCACACGACACTCATTGTAATAGT
>DWDU01002453.1:0-12725 GCA_018245575.1 Jemadia suekentonmiller
GTTACGTTTACGTCCCACTATGGAATAGGTGGTAAGCCTATTGCCATGCATCGGGCACATATCCAGACTCCGAGCCATTACATAAATAAATCTGAATTAGAAAATGTTAGTCGTTTCCGACCCGGGAATCGAACCCAGGACCTTCCGATCGGCAGTCGCACTTACAACCAATTCGACCAACGAGGCAGTCAATAATAATAATTAGGTGAATGAAATGTAGTTCCTACATTGCAATGAATTGCTTGGAAGTTTACTTCGATAAAAAAGAGAATTTCGGTTGAGGTATCTCAATTTATTATAATATTCCAATAAACAACAATTCTGGGACTTTTACAGAAGGAAAGAGAGGAAGGAACATGGAATGACACAAAGTAACGTTAAAAAAACCGTAAAATCCAGCATGTAATCCCGAAAAGGTATGCATTGGAGGTATACACTACGTTTTACCAGTTACGTTTACGTCCCACTGTGGAATAGGTTGCACAAGAGTAATGAATGTTATAAGAGAGATGAAAACAGACGTCGACCATGTACGTAACTCAATCAGAACAGATGGCAGCACCGTAGGCGCGTGCATACAGACTTTTAGATAGAAAGAGACAGTACTGGTGCGTCCAGACGCTTGTATTGATTTTTTGGAACTAAGCTCCTCCATCCCCTTTTAGTCAGTCGTGCGTTCGTCGTCGGACCATCTATCGGTTCGGTATGATTGCCGCGTCTTATTTTGATCGTACGTGCTCATTACTCATTTACGTATTTTGTGTTCAAATTTATATTTGAACTCCGAGTGGTTTTGTATAGACTATTGATAGTCTCGGTAGAAACTATAGCCGATTGCTGTGTAGTTTCCGATGTTCAACGGCACAAGACCGGCTCCATATAACATCAGAGGTCATAGGCGCAAACGTCAGAACAGCGCGCGTCCAGCCAGGTCTGGAATATCTATTCTTGGAGGGTAACTATTAATCTTTTTAATATTTTGATAATGCAATCATTAAGTCGTATAACATATTTAGTATACACTGAACTTCGTTTTAACATTAATGGATAATAATAATATGTGGTCATAATTCATATCATACAATATTGTAGTTCAATTTAGATTTACAAAATGTAATCGCGGTGAAAGAATACCAGTAGTTGACAAAAATACCTTTAATTTGTAAATTAATATTGGTAAATATATCCATAAAATTAACTTTGTATTATAGATAATTTCAATACAGTAAAAAAAATATTCGATCTATAAAATGACCTTAAGCAGTTAAAATTTTAGAAACATCCAATTTGGAAATAAATTAAATCGTCGTTTGTTTGAGTTTTGTGTTTTCACACTTCATAAAAGACGATCACTGTCGTCACTGACATTATTGAACAGTTATCATGTTTCTACCACCAGAAAAATGTACACGTATCGTTACTATGTCAGAGAAAGTCAAAACTCAGAAGTCAGAGAAGTACAGCAAGACAGGTAGACCTGTCACTTTCTACAGGGCAGCGATTCATCCAACGTTTCTGTGAACCGGCAGACTAATATGTGCTAGGGCTGGAGAGGATTGCATTATTGTCACGACCATGCTCCAAAATCGGCACCTCACAGCATTCGATTTAACAAATCAATCTCGGGAGACGCATAGAGACGACGTTTGCAAGCGTATTGTAAGATGGCCTTTCCATGAAGTTACTTTCACCTCACAATTTCCAATGCTCCAAGATTGGAACGGGAATTTTGGATATGAGAATTATGTTACATCCATGAAAATCCACTATAAGGAGAGGAAGAAGACGAACCGAGATTACTGATATACATATGTACATGATGGACGGCAAAGACTCTATTGACGGTCAGGGGAAGGTTTTGTTCCAGCTTGTCGAGGGAAAAAGAGCCGTTCAGCGGTAGGTCTATTATAGTTTAGCTGGAATCGCTTCAAAAAGTCCAACGAAGGTAGTCCTGATAAAAATTGGCACGCTAATTTGTGTATATGCATAATAACCCCAGACCGTGACCCAGACGTTAGTACTCATATCTATCGCATGGACTACAAAATTACACAAAAGAAAAAGTTCTATCCATGCCGCTAGCTCTTATTTTAAAAATATTGTTAGTTTTTCGTACTGACCCGTTTTCTTTACCTATTAGTTGTTTATGTCACTCAGCGTTGAACTTTTTCGAATAATAATACTAATTGAATAAAAATGCTATTCATAAATCTATATAAATAAATTATAGAAGTCTGCCGTTGTACGTATCAAAAAAAAATACTGGATAGATTTCAATTGAATCTTTTTAGTTTCATTTTTTAGACACTTGGCCCTAATATAAAGTATGGCCATGATGTATTTTAAATAATATTGCGATATTTTCTATCAATATAAAGTTTGAAAGTATTAAGAAACTACGCATTTCATGACTACGTGATCCATTTTTAAGGCAAATGATTTTTCACTTCAATTAATTTTCAACTTAATTACATATTATAAACAAATATTATTTTATTTATGTGTTTGTTTCGCAATGACATAAATAAATTGGCAAACGCTAGGTGCCGATGCTGTTGATCTAAGCACGATACTGTTCCTGCACAGTCAACTCTAAGTAGGTCGATCCTATGTTACTAATCCACATAATCTACCTATGTTAGCGTTCTTATATTTCTTTGCTAAGGGTAGTGTTGAGTGGACGCTCGGTTCTATTAGTAAATTGATATACTCGTCGATAAAAGGATCTTCCCAATTAATTAACTAATGGAAGTACGCATTTATGAAGCTCTAATGAGAAAGTAGAACGGCGCATGTGTCCAACTTCCTGCGGGAGCCTTTGTAATCGGAGAATGGGATGGGGTGGGTGTAGGGAGTTTGGAGTCGAGAGTCTACGGATCGATACGAAACGCCGAGCTATTGGAAATGTTGATGTCCAATGTTGCGTTATAAAATAAAGAACTGATATTATCATGTATAGCCGAATCCAGAACCGCGTGGAATGCTGCCGATTTGGGGTGGTCTATGTCCAGCAGCTATTTCGTGCGAAGCGTGTAATTGATTACGATAACCATCGAACTGTCTATACTTAATTTATTTTAGCAATTTTCGTTTATACTTCATCATTATCAGCCTATTTCCATTCACTGTTAGAATAACTTCTCCAATACCACGTCATTAGGCACGTTGTATATCTCTTTCATTGCTAGCTACCACTGCTAGCCTCTTCGCCTATATCATCACTCCACCCAGTCGTAGGGCGTCTTATACTTAATATCAATAATGTCTGAACTAAGTATTCAATTAAGCTTCGCCCGCGCATATGTATACATTTCGTTTTTTCAGATCCAAAAGATTTATGTTTTTGTTGAAGGTGAAAGGGTGTAGCAACATTGAAGCAGCAGTCACATATTACACCTGACACCCATGAAGATGGGCAATTAACCCGAGAAAGCTTTCAATATAGGGCTGTTCCGGTACTCTAATCAATGTAGTAAAATAGACTGACAATTTTAAGTATCTTGATACATTAATTTTTTAAATTTTCTTATCTTTTTAATAATAGAAGGAACATTATAATTCATAAGGAACTGGTTCGTGATAAAACAATTTCTGTAGCTTCAAAGACGGTAATGGAATGTCAGAATAATATTTACAGTTCTAGGATTTTTATTCTAAATTGGTTGCTAATACCCAAATTAATAAATACAAAGTAAAGCCGACACTGCCAAAGACGCAAATTAAATAATATGTAGTTTGCGTCTTTCGCATATTATGCGCAGAAAATATCAGATTTTTGAACTAGCACACAAACAGCTATTGAAATAGGAATCCCAGCCAGAGCGATTCCCGGGCGGAGAGGGAGGTGAGGGGTGCCATCCTATTTGACGGGTCAGATCAATAATATCACTCAACGCCTCCGCTTTGGAATTTTTGCTGGCAAACATTATGTTGCGGAATAAATAAGTACCCTCATTTATACATTGCAGCATTGATACAGATGATGTTCCATAAATGTCATTATGTCCACTTTATTCATTACAAGTGCGTTATCGAGCTTTGCTTAGTATTTATTAGTAAATCGTCTCTTTTAGAAATCATGTATACATACGATACTGGTGAAATATCAATAATATTTTTCGAACGTACGAATTCGTTATTTCAATATGAAACACTAGTGTATTAATTTTATTACAAAGTTAATTAATGGAGAAAAAAGGGAAAAAAAAATCAGACTGGACATCTGGACTGGAACCGAGGTCTTGTGGTTCATCATACATCATTCACACGTATTCTTATTACTAGCACGCCAGTTTCAGTGAATCTAACTTCCTTTTTTACTAGTATCTGAACTATTTAATCAAAAGAAGGTGATTGTTTCTGCTAGGTATCTGTATTTATATAATGATTAATACATTACACAATTCTCTTACTGGTCTTATGGTTAGCTACACTGATCGCTGATTTGGGCATAACAGTTTCAACTTCAAGAAATTTCTATTTATATAATGAGTAGACATATTTTTTTCATCTAGACACAAAATTGTGTACCTAAGTACATAACTATGAATTAATAAATTGATATTATAATGTACTTTATCCGTTGGCTGAGTAACATTATTTTTGTAGGAGATAATATGTATTACATTATTTTATAAATTAAATTATTCACTATACAACATAGTTATTTAGTTTTCATTTATGAAGTTTTAAAGTCTAAGATTCAGTGTTAGGAATTAAATGTTTCTGTGTCTCATGTACCTTGTATGTCTTATAAACAAAAGTATTTTGATAAAATTCCACCCAATAGTATACGAAATATAAAGAGAAACAAAATTTTAAATAACGTTTGCGCAACAGACCATTTACACCTCGTACATAGTTCGCTCGATAACAGATAAACATTTTTCCGTACGTTTCAAACAGCTAACGGTCTGTATTTAAACTGTTGTTTGCAACGACAGCGCATAAATGCTTACGTTATCAAAACCAGCTTAAGGGAATTGCAATCTTGGAATGAAACTGCTATATAGATACGTACCTTGACGCTTCATCACCGTCACGTCTGTAGACTTGAACCCAGGATGTCAGACCAGGGTTCGCCCTTACGATGCCATTTAAAAAAAACTTTGTTAAAATTGTTCAACAGTAATAATTCTCACCGATTGCATGGATTTTATAATACACAAAGTGTTCTCGATTCAAGTTTTTAAGGGCAAGAAAAAAATGTCCCTTACATAACATTAAATCGATCGAAAAGATAAAAGAAATCATATGTATAAACCAGCTTTTTCGAAATATTTCAAAAAGTTGATTCAATGTATCAAGCTATTAAGTGGTAAGTAAGTACCTACTCAGTATTTTGTTTAAGAGCTGAGTTGTTATTGGAGTAGACCATTAGTATAATCATCATCGTCATCATCATCATCATCAACATCATCATCATAATCAGCCCATTTTCGTCCACTGCTGGACATAGGCCTCTCCAATAGCACGCCACTGAGCTCGATCTTCAGCTCTCTGCATCCAACCGCTGCCAGCAACTTTGCGTATATCGTCACTCCACCTAGCTAGGGGGCGTCCTACGCTACGTTTGCCAAGTATAGTATAATTCAAAAGTTTTTTCAAATAACTTTTTTTTATGTTTTTTTTTGAGATTTCTCATATTCTACGTAGCCGAATTTGTGCAAATTCACATATATAATTACTAAAGAATGCGCAGCCTCGCTTGGAAACTCGTTCAAACAGATTATCAGCGTATTTAAAAAATCATAACCTGAAACATCGGGATGTTTTTGACTTCTACAAACCAGCACTCAGACCTTTACTGAAACGACCACGAGGATACCAAAATCGACGAGAATAACAACCCTTAACCCTGAAAGGTTGAATAGGCTGTAGGGCAAATAGGTAGTAATACTTTCAGCCGGAAGAATTAAATATAAACAAAAACAAATAGGAAAAAGGCGGCTTTGTTACCAATGGATCAAAGAACAAATTCTGAATTCGATTAGACGGAACTAAGAAAGAAAAATAATGAAAGAAAGAAAATAAATGCCTGCCACGTTAATCGATGGGTTGCAAGCGCGACTGGTGAGATCCGGGATCCAAACGCTCGGAGTCTGAATAGAATAGCTTCACTTCAGCCGACTGAATAGCTTCACCCCTACTCCGTAGTGGGAAGTGAACATAACTGTTGAAATGTATCAGTGTTCAACAATCATCTATTTACCTCTTCGGGAATAACAGTTATGATGTTACCTTATTTAAATACATATTTTTTTATTGCCTATGGAATGCATAGACTGTTAAATCACCTTGTACGAGTACTTACTTGAGCACGCCTATGGAGTTTCTTTCGCCGCTTCTTTTCTGTAGCGAGACCTTTTCCGAAGTGGTGGTACTTTCATTTTGACGTACAAAAAGTCTTCCAATGAACCTATTTTGAATACATGATTTTTGAATTTGAATTTGAATTTGATCCTATGATAAGGTACAATCTTGCAGACGTGATGCTACGTTATTAAAACGTTACATCACGCCTGTTATCTCCGAAAAGATGAGCAGAGGAGTGCGATGCACTCCCATGTTTTAGTAGTTATGTTTACGTTCCACCATAGGGTGTGATGAGCTATGTTAATGATCTATTAATGACAATGACTATGATTGAAGGTGAGGCTATTCATCAATCCATTTCGAACTATCACCCCATCCTCCTACTGTCTACACAAATGCATTCCTGTTATCTATCCTGTGCTAAAATGGGCGGCTGAATCGATATTGACGTAGATAGAAATGCGCATGCGGGAGTACATAAAGTGTCCCGCTAAACGCGGTGATTTTGCGACTCGTGCGGTTTTCGATCGAGGCTTGCCGTTTGCAGAGCACGACGTCCGAGTATCTGTATATCCACGGGTTTGGAACGCTATTTATTTATTGTTTTAAAGTATTCTAATATTTTACGTGTTGTGTGATTATGTTCCGTTTTATTTTTTTTATTATTCGATATTTTAAATCACAACGTTACTTAAACCAGCACACGCTACTGTTGACAATTAATTATTATGTCCAAGGACAGAAAGTCCACAAAAGTTGACTTTTATAGCCGCAATATAAATTATCCTCACATTCCCATCTGGCCACAAAGGTTTGGGCAAGTTTTCGTCCCGCGCGGGTGAGTACGCAATCTCGACAGTTTTTCCCACTGTTAAGTTCCAATTTCAATCTATACAATTTAAACTTATTTTTACATGTCAGCAGTTAATACCATTTAATGTTTACACCGAAGAATACTTGACTTTGAGGAATATCTGCGCCCTCTAATACATATTTATTTCATTAGTGTCATAATAATGTAACTATCTCCTGCGCTAATTATCTTCAGAATATAATATAATATACTGTCTTACTTAGACCTCTTTTTGTTTCTTTTCCATTTAAACATTGAAGTATTCAAACGTGTGTTCTACACATTAATAAAATTTTCATTCAATTGACAGGCCTTGTCGTTAGTAGCACAAGCCTCCAATTTTTTCCTACTAACCATTATCAGTACATTATAATAACACATTAACGGTCATTATTCTAAATTGATATCATCAAGTGTGAAATTGAAGCAACAAGTAACGAATGCGTACGTTAACTGTACATGGAAGATGTATACTTTGTATTTAATAATTAAGATTTATTTGTTATATATAAATTCCGCGTGACCTATTTCGTTATCCAGTCAAAAACGTTGCAGATTAATTAAAATATGTAAATTAAGACATCGATAAGAAATAAGCAGCTTGTTTTTCTAACATCAGACACGAAGCAAGTATTGAAAATGGCAACATGGATCTTACAGTGGATTCACTAGGTCAATCCCAAGATTGACATAAACATAATGGGTAGGAAATTTCTTTTCCTACACAAGGGGGTAACGTTATCTAGATCTTTGACGGCACAAGTGACAAACGCAGTAGATTTATTCGTCAAATACAGAATATGACCTACTTTTCTTTCGTGAATAGTTTTAATAAAATCGATTTGGAGGCTGGAAGACATGCGCATTTCGATGCACCCACCTCCGCTCGCTCTCCCCGTGCATCCTGATATTATGTTTGAGCATTCAACGATGCCTCAATGTGAAATTAAATAGCGATGTATACATCTGTTGCATGTCTGCAACAGATTATGCAAATAGATTCTAAATAGGTGTATTCTTATACTTAGTCGTGGTTATATAGTGGTAGTTTCATTTTGACATACAAAAAGTGTTCAAATAAATCAATTTTGTATAAATGATATTTGAATTTGAATTAACTGGTAACATACTTGTAGAGGGGTTCTTTCAAAAGATCTTCACTGTAAAATTTAAATGTAAATTTCGACTTTCTGTAGTGAGTACGAAGATATCTGAAAATGTTGCAGCCCTTTTTTTGTTCGGACTCTTAACTTATAGCATCGATAGTAATAATTGAAAAAGAAGACTTGAGGTAAAAATAGCGTGTAAATCCATCTGCGTCGTTTTCGGAGAGTCTCTTCAAGAAACATCATTTGATAAACATAAAGAATGAATACATCGGTGGAAATATAGATATTACGCCGTAGTCGTAATATTCAAAATCACTGATTGTAGCATCATTACTATTAATATTTTAATATTGTACTTACTTTAAAGACCATAATTTTATTATAAATTAAAATTTGAAATTTTAACATCGAATAGAATGTTAAATTTAATATAAAAATTAACATTAATTTTACTGCGCTATACACTATAATACTTAAATTTTTTGTCATGTTAAATATTGGTTATGGCATATTAAATATTTTTTCAAAGGGCCGAAGTCAAAATTTATTTAAGCTTTTCATTACGTTCAGTTTAGAGCGCTACACTCCTTAGCGCCCCGTTGACCATGGCGGGGAGGGCGGTACAATCAATACCGTGATGTTTATGCGCATGCGTTAATTCGTATAAATCTGAGAAGCGCAGGACGTACCCCTCCAACAAGCTCTACACAGCGTTCAGCTCTGAGGCGCGTCAGTAGTCATTTATCGCGCGTCGTCTCTAATTCCACCTTAGTGACACAGTCACCAGTGTTCAAAATTTAAAATTAATTTGTCAAGTGAAACATAGGTACAAAATATGCCCGGGACCAAGAGAAAGTTTGAGCCTGGCGATGGTGACGTTAATGAAGATGAAAATGATAATAGTGACTCATCTTCAACACCGGACGAAGACAACGATGCGGCCGTTGACGCAGTAATCAATGAAATAGCGAATTTACGGCACAGAATGCTTTATGTCAATGCGAAAATCATGGAATACGACCGAAAAATTTTTGCTTTTCGACACATTTGCTATTCATGCAGGTAAAATTGTTTGAGATGTAGTAATATAAGTACAGGCGTACAACTGAACCGGCTGATAACGATCCGGCTTAATTATAACTATCGGCTTATCAGATATTGAATATATTTTTAACCGGTATTTACATATTATTTAGAAAAAGAACACTTTTTCCAAATTTTATTATTCATATCACAGGCTCGTCAACAGCTATCAAAAAATACAAGAGGAAAACTGGTTGACAAACAAAAAAGAAAAACGTTCTAAATATTTTGCTTTAATATAACGCTTCCTTTAATGTCTTTAATATCACGTTTTAGGGGTAGGTAAAAAGCACCGAGGTTCAAATTAATATCGCAATCCTTACGCACCTGAAGTGCTCCCACTACATAGACTATTTTTAGATTTGATGCCTATTGACTCTCTCGTATACCGGTGTCTGACTTAATTGGAACCATTTGGAAGCAGTCCTATTACATAATGATATTATGTTAATAATAATATTAGTTATTCCATAATAATAAGTAATTTGCCCTGTCTTCTATAGTCTAACTCCATAAATATATAATTCAGATACAGCAACCAAAAATATATGAAATCTATATTAATACGAAAGTACTAATGTACATTTCATAATTTATTTTTGGTAGCTTTGTTAAATATGTACATAGAACAGTGTTAATTAACCTTTCATTGTTTTCTAAGTACACATCACATCACGCACATATCACATCACGCATATATTACATCACGCACATATCACATCACGCACACATTATACACATTATACCTGTTTCTCCCCGACTTTCACATTTCACCAATTTGGTTTTTCCTATAAGTTTTCCTGAATTTCGATTAAAACCTGATTGTTTTCCTTTTATTGTCAACAGAGCAGGCTGGGAGCCTGCTGAAATGTCACTGGTGCGTGAGCGAAACCTAAGAACCTCGCGTCTGCGTCCTCGTCCACACCGCCGTAACGAGGAAGTAGCCGCTGAGGACCCTTCTGAACCTGGTCCTGCTCCGAGTGCTGCTGGTCTAGCCGATCCAAACGAACCCGAAAATATGGATACCACCGATACACAAAGAGAAGAAACGGCAGCGGATGCAGAGAGCCTTGAGACTCTCAGTGCTGCTTCAAGCGCAAGCACAAGTCAGCACATAAGCTCCGACAACAGCGATACACCTGCTCCAGCATCTGTTGCTCTAGAACCCATTGCTCCGGCACCTGTTGCTCCAGAACCGATTGCTCCAGCTCCTGTGGCTCCAGTGGCTCCAGTGCTGGTGGCTCCAATACCCACGGCTGCAGTATCCGTGACTCCAGTACCCGTGGCTCCAGTATCAGTTGTTCCAGAACCCGTTTCTGCACCATCTGCAAGCTCTGACACAGCTAACGTCGAATCTCAGTTAATAGATACTGCTAATCAAAATGGCGAAAACCCCGCTCTGGCTGACGCTATATCTTTTGAGTCTCTCAACCATGATGAAGATATCGAACTAGAAGGTGGCGAGCCCTCAGGCGTGAATATAACAGCACCATCAACAGCAAGTTCTGCTGAGTATAGTAATGCGCCCTCAACTTCATCATGCTGTGCTAATTTCGGTCCCGTCATTAACGAGAGTACGTCTTTGACCCTACCTGAGCTACCCTCTCTAATGTCTATAGTAATACCGGTTGAGGGCCTAGTTGCATCTGCCTCTATGACTGTAGGCGACGTCATCGCTATATCTGATCCTGCCGTACAAGGCGACACTGAAGCTACGTCATCCTCTACGTTGAGTGCCGAATCTGACGGTATGTCACAATTCTTGCAACTCTCTGAGCCTCATGCAGCCACCGTCTCGATAACTTTATCTGAGGCTCATGGTGCATCCACTTCAACAACTTCAGTGGAATCTGCCAATGCTTCATCATCTGCTGTTAGAGATTCGCCTGAGTCTGCCTCTGCGAGCAGCGTATCTTCACTCGGTGCAGGTGAAGAAGCCAATTATAGGCTTCCCTAGCTCAGCATAAGAGGTATCCTCGGCACGTGGAATCAAAGCGTGTACGAGGCTAGGCAGCCCTTACCACCGCCGAGGTGGGGCTGCCCTCATATCCACATTGATTTGACATTAGAAAGACACCGAGAACTTGTAGAGGCTGCTGCTTATCCCATTCAGGACATTTTAATTACTAGGCATTACGATTCGACTCATAACTTTTTGGCATTTTATACCAGTTACGTATTTAACTTAGCGAATACTACAGATAAATATCCTCTAACGAAACTCTTTAAGGAGTATGTGGCGCCAAATAGATATTCCTCAAATACCTGTGTTGGACAGGCCAGGGAGCTTATTGAAGGATTAAGGACATTAAACGGACGATTCAGAGGATTTGCCCAGGCCGTTTTTTTGGCTTCTTGCGAAGAAGCAGTGGAAGATTATGACACTTATATAATGATGAACGATGGACCCGAGGAATACAGATTTCCTCTTAAAGAACACGTGGTTGTAGCTGCTCACATTCAAATAGATGGTCGCCATGGTGTGGTTCTCTCCGATCCTGGATACCACATTGCGAGCCTCGTCACTGTCATGGAAGATAACTTACCTCCTCATACCGGTGAGTAATAAAGGTTAATTAAGATTAACTGTTTTTCACATATTATAAAGTTTACGTACGTTTACATCACTTATACATACATACATATACCGGTGCGCATGCTACTAAGCGTAGTAACATGGTTACGGATGTGAAGGAAGCATTTACTTAATCTTAATCTATTATATTGTAAACAAAATGCAGCGTTCATTACACAGTTTCAAAAAAAACCAGCATACACACGAGCAGTACAAAAACACATGACTAAAAGCCATAATTAATAGAAAGTCGCAATATGTCACTGCGAGGTTTTTTTATTATGTGTACCCTAAATATATTTGAAAAAGTTGAATGTTGCTATTGAAATGTGTGAAATACTAATGACATTCGTTTCACAGGTTGGTTCGTGCAGAATTCTTTACAAGGGGCTGTTAAGCACTTCATGTACGCCTTTCATCCAGAAAACCCGAACTACATCATTTGGCACGAGAAAAAAGACACTGTCCGTGGCTACGATATCGATTACAACCTCATTTACGTCGCTAGACCTTTCCTCAACCCCATCGAGGTCACAGAGCGCAGAAATTTGGTCCACCCTATGAGGTAAGCTAGCAATAAGTGCATACCTTTTTTTTCAATTTCACATTGAAAACTGAATCTTCAAACATAATCTGCCGCATTTCTGCAAACACCGATATGGTCAGAATAGTCTTCTACTTATGCCCAATATATATATATATATATATATATATATATATGCTCAAGAGAAAGAAAAATAAGGGGTATAATAAGGGTTGAAAGTTTATTAATAATAATATCCATATGCAA
>DWDU01002454.1:0-12724 GCA_018245575.1 Jemadia suekentonmiller
GAGTAATAATAATTGCTTTAAATTTAATTTAATTAATATGACATTTACTGATACTTACAATCAAAAGTGAAGTTAACATAAAAATAATACCAAAATCACAATCACGTGATGATTTTTCAAAATAATAAAAAAAACATCTCTCACTTTCACTATTTACTTAAATGAGTTTCTATAAGTCTATATATTATATCACTTATTATCATTAAGATATTTCTTTATACGTCACTCCTTAATTTAAGTATACACGCTTGGCGCCGTGACGATCAAATGCGGCAGAAAATTTGACGATGTTTTCAAGATGGCGTGTGACGAGTCCTATAAAATTTCTCCCATACGTCGATAAAGAAGTTTCACTTCAATGATTAGAACTGGTACTAATCATTTAAGTTACGCAATGATTAGAATCTGTACGGAGTAATCATTATTCATTACTAGTGGGTCAGCGGTGGTTCAAATTTGACTGTAAGTTTAAACATTATATTATAAGTTTGAATATTCGTATGCTGTATAAGATATTCACAGAATAAAGGTAAACTATTATATTAAATTTATTTGTAACTCATGCATAAAAGTGTCAACTTTTAAACTACGTTATCATACTAAGACTCTTTCCTACGTGTGTGTGATATTGTTAAAAGTTAATTTAAAAAAGAATATTGCTGTATATGTTTATGTACTTATATAACATAGATAAACTTATTTAAAATAATCCATATTTTTCGATACCTATCTGTTTCAAACTTAACATCGGCAAGAAATGTTCAGCGACCTTTTCCAAGTACTTTGACGATGTTGCGAAATATGTCTGATATAAAAAGCACTAGAAGTGTCGATGCGCCATGTGCGACTAAAACACTGGAAACTCAATGCAGCGAGTAACCCGGTTTAAACTTCCACCATGCTTTGCAGTGGAAGTTACTATATTCTAAAAACTATTCTCTTGATGGCTGTCATTTTTAAGCATCTTTTACTATTTTGGTATATCTAAAATTTTAGGTATATAGCCTAGGACGGTTTCGTTGGTCTAGTTGTTGGCAAACGCCACTGCCGATTGTTACGGCCTGGGTTCGATTCCCGGGTCTGTAGCGCCGGGGGTCGTGGGTTGGATTCCCACCCAGAATAAATATTTGTGTGATGAGCGCAAGTATTTGTTCTGAGTCTGGGCGTAATAAAAAATTTGTATTTAAGTATATATTTATATTTATTTAAGTATATATGTAGTTTGTCAGCCATCTGGTTACTATACCACAAGCTCTCTTGATGCTTATTTTGGGATCAGGTGGCCGTGTGTAGAGATCCCAAGTTATTATTATAGTTATTATTCTAAACTAGATTTTCTAATAATGGCTCAGAGTCTGGATTTGTGCCCGGTGCATGGCAATAAGTTTTCCACCTATTCCATAGTGGGACGTAGACGTAACTAGTGTAACGTGGAAGTGTACTACACTCCTCTGCCTACTTCTTCGGGGATAATAGACATGCTGTTACGTAATTTCTAATAGTAATAGGCTAACCAGTGGTGAGTCACCATCTATTCCATGATGGGATGTAAACTTAACTGGTGAAACATGGGAGTTGACTACACTCCTCCGCCTACCTTTTCGGGGATTACAGGCGTGAAGTTACGTTACAATCACATTCTGTTGGCAGTATCAGTCTATTAAACAAATTTGTAAGATTATTTTAAAGATAGGAGTAATTGCATTATAAATAAACACATTAACACATATGATTAATTAACTGATTAATTGACTGCCTCGTTGGTAGTGTTGGTTGCAAGTGCAACTGCCGATCGGGAGGACCTGGATTCGATTCTCGGGTCGGACACTACTATAATTTTCTAATTTACATTTTCTAGTAGTGGCTCGGAGTCTGTTGTTGTAAAATCTTTTGTTGTTCCTTATTATGTAGGATTGTGTTTAAAAGTAGGTATGCATACCTACAACAATATTCAGAAGTGCAGAATTAATAAACTTCAAACGGTGCTAACCCGCAAAGGCCCTTCGGAAAGATTGTACTAACCTAACAGTGAATTTAATTGCGGTCCGTTAAAGTAGGCGCACAATGCATTAAGATGCTGATGTTGGTCGATTATTATCGAAATTATATAGTTGTCTGGAAAATTATTTTTATGAATTTGGAAAAACTGAAATGTAAGAGATTTTTTGTATTCAACGCAAATAGGATTGGAACGGTTTCGATTTTCCTTAGGCATATCGCTGTCGAGTTGTGGCGAAGTGTCGCTTTGTATCATATCATATTATAGTATCAATGTGATTCAAATTTGAAACGAGCTTGTATCGACATGCTTACGATTTCTTTTATACCTTTTCCGTTGATAAAGTTTGGATCTATTTGAACATTATAGGAATGTAAACACACACGATCGTTTGCTTGATTCAATATGAACTAACGCTTGTCAAAGTTAACGTAGCGCGAAGCGTGAACAACGTGTTGGCCGCTACCTGTTTTTAGTTGACCAATATTTTATTTTCAGTGCTTTTGACAAATTAAACGAGTAGGTAAATTACACGAGGTATCAATTTATTAAATACAAGGGACGCTTTATCAAAACACGTTCTACACAACGGTAAAGTGCTTAAGTCAATTACCTGTCGACGTACGAATTTTGAATGAACAGTAAAGAAAACATCATAGCTATAAACTGCACATACTACAGAAAAATTCAAAGAAAGTGATTTGAATGTTAATTTGTTATTGTCTTGGAAAAATACGGAACGATATAATGTCATCTTGTTGATTGTTTAATAAGATAAAGACAGATCACTTATTAAACCTGTCCGCCTGTACGACTGTAGGCAGACACTGTTTGTTTGTTAAATTATAAAAGCAAAATAAATAAATTTCTTAAAGATTTCCATCTTTAGAAATAGAATAGAACTGAGGGATTAAATCAATTTCAAAAAACTGAAGTGTGTGGTATATATAGTTAGACCTTTAATAATGATATAACGTTTCATGTGTTGTGTGAGATTCTCTTTTAAACATGTGAAAAACGTGTCTCGTTGCTTCTAACTTTAAAATGCGAAGTAGAATATGCTAAAAAATTGTACGAAAAGTTGTACGGAAAATTACCCAATATTCTCAAAAATAAAATCGATTTGAATAAAATTACTCAGAAATATGCTTTATGTAATTTTAGACCTGCTGTGTGATTACGTCGGGGCTCTTATAGGACAGTGAGAGAGGTACTCCTTAAAGGGCTATGTTTTTTCCGTCTGTAACTCTTTTCATACTTGATGTTTATATTGTTGTAATTACTGATGTAACAAGTAATAAACTTTGTATTGGGCTTTCAGTATTATCTTTTGTAAATTGTCATAGACAGCGACAATAAATTATTCTATAGGGAAATAAAGTCCTTGGTGTATAATATGCTACGCGATGTGGATCCTTTTTAGTTCAGGCCATTAATTCGGACGAGTAAGCGCAAAGATTTAAATCACTCTTTCCTGCCGACGTTGAATATGATAATTTACCTGTTTGCGCCTAGGAAATTTGTTTTTCCGCAAAAAGTAAGCCGACGAAGCCATTTTTATGAGGATTTTATTCTTCCTCCGTACCTCTCGGGTGCAAGCCGTTCTAATGTACGCTCGTATACACTTTTATATCATGAAAACTCCATCTACATTCAAGAATGTTATCACAATAAAAAAAGGGCGGCGAACCTCTTCAGGACTATTTACATAAAATAAATTCGTGGTAGAATCTCATTAAGCTAATGCTCAGGAAAGTAGCGAAACATCATTGGTCACACGAGATTATCTCGCAAGAATACTTATACTGTGATATAACCGAGATCATAATAATATCACAAACACGCAACCCATTTAATGAATGTTCGGTCATTTTGAGCGAATGTAGTTTTTACTTCTTCGCTGTTTAATGCTGCTCTTATAACGATGTGATGTATCCTCGTATGCTTTTGATCTTCTCCTGTCGCGTGTATGGATGTCGGTGATTAAGGGTCTGGTGCAAGTATTGCTTTGAGTTTAGCACAAGGTTATAATTCCCAGTTTTCGTTGTATGTTTTTTACACCACAATATGGCATCCCTATAATTACAATTTTTTTGCTTTGATTTTGAAACAAAATATATCAGGCACCCTTGAAATTTGGCATGTCCGGGTGGTATGTGTATTTTATATAATTTCGAATTATTAAACGAATAAAACATCTGTTGCTCATTTATCGCAATTACCATTAGTAAATATTGAGAGAATGGCTGATGAAAGAACGACGAAGTAGATATACAATGAGAATGTTGATGGACGCAGGTGGCGAGAGAGGCCAAGAATCACCTATCTTGATCAAATGAGCCAGACACTGGCTGATGGAGGGGGTAGGAATCTCCGAAACCGGCGTGCATGTATGAAGAGAGTGATGAATGTGAAGGAGTTACGGCAGGTTTGTAAGGTTAGAGTAATAGTAAAGAAAGTAAAGCACTCGGTGCTGTCTGACTACCCAGTAAGGGACTTGGTATGAAGATATGTATGTATACATGTATGTAAATATTAAAATAGTAAGTTAAATCAGATATCATTGAGTCACATGGAACTATTACAGTTCCATCTTTCCAGAGATAAACTCCTCTGACGACATTAAGCAGGAAAGGATGTAAATAAATTTTCATTCATATTCAAGTTTTATGGATTTACTCAACAGACTACACATATTGCTTTTGGATTGTCTGCGTATAAAACATGGGGGCACGGACGACATGGTAAATAAATATGTATATAGTAAACATAAATGTGTACTTACGTTAATAACTTTTTGTGCTTTTAATAAATAAATTTTTGTGCTTGTCCTTACGCGTAATAGTTATAGTTTCAAGTTTGATTGTTCACAATACATTGCAATTAAGAGAAAAATAAAGAATCTCACTTAACACATTTTACGTGGTCATTCAACGTTTCGCACAGCATGTTGCCGCAAGCGCGTCCGGGCGATATAGGTGTGAAACGAACGGGCTGTGAAATGCACACCCATGAAAAGTTTAATGAACGCTCGGTAAACGGTAAAGGTCTACACCCTCTCCGTACGGTCACTGAAGGTGAAAAAGATTATACCAAAATAGATCTTATGTACATGCTCGAAGCGGTGTAACAATTGCCGCAGATATGGCCGCCGGTCGCACCGCAGCAACTAACTAACGGTGTAATGTATATAGTGTATGTATGTAGTGTATGTATGTAGTGTATGTATGTAGTGTATGTATGTAGTGTATGTATGTAGTGTATGTATGTAGTGTGTGTAATGTAAAGTAATGTGTAATTAAAAGTTTGACGAATACTCTGTGAATAAGATTTATACACTGGCAGTACAATAACGTTCGCTGAAATTTTACACTATGTAACTGATGTTTGTTTTTTCTTTCTTAAGTATTATGCCTTTGGTCTTAGGTATAATGTTTAGCAATAGTTTTACGTATACTCAGACATAGTACCTGTACTGAATACCTTCATCATAATTAGCCTATTCCCGTCCACTGCTAGACATAGGCCTCTCCAATAGCACGCCACTGAGCTCGATCTTCAGCTCTTTGCATCCAACCGCTGCCAGCCACTTTCTAATACCTTTGGTTATTAAAAACAAAAAAATACCTATGTGCATTTTTCTACTGAACACAAATAATTGACATGTTTTTCAACATTTACACAGTTGATGTAGAACTTTGAATGAAATGAGCTAAGGATAAACAAGGATTTTCTACAACTTTCAATGGATGCAGGATAAATGAGAAAGTCTAACTTACATTATAAAGTTTTTGTGAAAATTGTACGTTTCACTGCAACTTTCTTCCATTTATTTATTCTGTAGGAGATTTTATTTAACTTATAATTTCGTTCGTAGATAGTGCTACCTGCAGTTTATCTATGTTAAATGCAGATGCGAGAATTTAATCAAACTGCTCCTAACTTTTCTGTTTAGCAGTAGTTACATAAAAGCATTTTCTCTCATGAATTTTTTATTTCACTTCCATTTCGTTTTATGGGGTTTGGAAAAACTATTAATATTTATTGCTTTAGTAAAGATGGTAAAGTGATTTTTTTAAATGTATCATCGGCTGCTTCGTTGGTCGTGCTTCGTTGGTCGTGTTGGTTGCAAACGCGACCGCTGATCAGGAGGACCTGGATTCAAATCCCGGGGTGGATACTGCTGCATTTTTCTAATTTAGAATTTCTAGTTGTCGCTCGGAGTCAGGAAATGTGCCCGGTGTATAGCAATAGGCTCACCGCCTATCCCATAGTGGGACGTAAACTTATCTAATGAAAAGCGTGAGTATACCACATTCCTGTGCCTACCTCTTCGGGGATCGTGATGTTACGTAAACATAGAAGACGGCGCAAGCTGATCAGTTGTTTATACGATGTGGACGACTGTGGACTTATACTCTACTATAAGAGTAGCTAATGCATTCTTAGCTAAGTGTTTAAACCTAACATCACGCCTGTAACTTTGAAGAGGTAGGCAGAGGAGCGCACTACCCTCCCTGGTTTAATTAGTTGCGTTTAAATTCCGCCATGGAACAGGGGGTTACATACATATATTATTTATTATTATTACATATATTATTATACATATGCTATTGCCATACATCGAACAATTCCACTCTCTGAGCCACTACTAGATAATCTACGTTTCATTATTTATTGACATTTCTCTAATTTCGGTTATTGCTATGAATGTGTTAAAAACCGAAATAGAACAATTGGCGTTTGTAGAAGTCGTTTGTGTAAATCATAAAATAGTGTAAGATAGACTTGTATTGCAAATTAAGGTTTACCAAAGCGCATTGAACGATATTAGACAAAGTTAATTTTTTAAAACCACTCGCAAGGTACGCCTTCTGAACTAGAAGGATATAACGCGAACTTTAGTAACTCTATATTGCTAGACAGATACGAGATAATCCAATAAACGAGATGAACGGAGCGCAAATTATCTGACTGCCTGCAACTTACAGACTGTGAAACCGCGGAACACCTAGATCCATAAACTTGCTCCCGTCACTGTTGAGTTCACTGAATTGACTTTAAAGATTTATATACACGGGCGTCAGTTCGGGGAATTGGAACAATTGCCCGCAAACTCAACACATAATTTTCAAGCTTTTCTAAAGCCACTGCGTACCTTTTCGTTTATGTCTGTATTGTAACCAGATAAATTAATAGTTTAGTATATTATGTTACTTGTTACTGAATATAAAGCATAGATAGACATTAAAAAAGCTGAATGCAACCGATGAGACAGATTATAACTTAACACTTACAAATATCATGAATAAATTTAAGAAATTATCATTGATAAATAAAATTCTATGTGAGTTTTTAAGATACTATACTATCTGTGTTTGCACATATTTAATGTTTGTTACTTCAAAAGTATTTCGTAACTAAGCGCAGCGATCATACGAAATTCGATTATACGACAGCGCTCTTGGAAATAATCCAATAAACAAGGGATGCAAACTATAACACCCTCTGCAGCTTACCGACTTTGAGACCACCGTGAACACGGATCCATAAAGTTGTCTTCGCCATAATTGATATAATTTAATAAATTGATTTTCCTTTAAAGCCTTGCAGTCACTTCGCCGCTAAGTGCCCAAACTGTTCATTTGACTATTTTGACAAATTTCATGTACCTATCTTATGTAGGAATCAACTATGGATAACTTAATTATTTTTGTCCTTTTAATAACTTTTAGTCACTCCCTTAAAATTTATCTCGTATACTCGCACGTCAGTAGCAACTTGCTGTTTATGCTGTTTCATTCGTTCACGAGGACTTTTTTGTGAAAGCTGTGTAGAATATCTTTATATTTCTTGTGAATTCTTTAAAGAGTTTCTTCTCTGGAGCTAAATACGTATTTTTGCAAGGAAAATACATTTGTTTCGAGTCAACCTGAAAAGTATGTGCACCACACTCGTCTCTTAGGTATATTATTTATACATACGAAACAGAGGGATGTTTTTTTTTCCTTTTTGTACATTTTCCACTTGAATGTTTCGTTGTGTTTCTTTTCTCCATAAAATATATAAACTTCATTTCTATTGGAGTTGAAAATTAATACTAAATTGGCTTGGCATCATAATATGTACTTTTGTGTTTGCTTTCTTAACAGTTAAATAATATGACGGAATACTTGAATAATAAATTATGTTTTTTCATTATATGCTCACGTGAAGTTGTCCAAAACAAAGCACTTAAGCGGAGTTATTTTTACGAGATAACTTCGCGTGTGGCTTTCGTAGTACGGCGCGGCTTTCATCCTCGACTAATTCTTATATCGTTTTTTATCCCTATAACTTAGTGGCATATTACAAAGGTAAGCTCAGTATAAAGACTGGGTTTACGATGAAGTAGATTTACGAGTGTGAGTTAGAATGTTCCCATTTTACGTTGTATACGCCTTAGACTTCACCGTTTTAATATTTTAGGTACAATTTATACGTTACGTTGAACTTTAGCCATACGTTACTTAGACGAAGTATGTATATTGGTTATCCCAATTGGTAAGTCCCAAAATATCGTTGTGTATCGATTCAGAAAATAATGAATAATATTGAAATTTATAGTATGGTTAGTATGTACCGAGCAGAATTGGTTTTGCTAAGGTGTTCCACTTGTGTCCGCTGCAAAAGTGAATGCTCAGTTTCATTCCGAAGTATGTAGTTGAAAACTCACGTTAGTGCACAAGATTTAGTGTTTGAGCACGCACCTGTGTCCGGCCTCAGGTGAGATTGTAGTCTGAGACGGTGCAGATTCACGTTTGTTGTAAATGAACATCGCTTTGATTTCATTACTCTCCTTTTTTTTATTACGGGGGGAAACCTCAAAAGGTACCCGGTACCCTGGGAGAGATATCGGGTTATGTGGGACTTCTACCGCACTAAAACCCCCTCGGTGGCCTTCCTCGGCGCTAATAGTCGGCTCTCGTGCATGAAACTAGCACGACCAATAAGGTAGACAGTTAAATAATAAAACATAATAATGCTATTTTTGTACAAAATTACATGGATTACATTTGATACACGTTATATTCAAATTACTACAAAAATGTGTAAATTCAACGCTCATTTACGCGTACATGATTGCCGAATTTAATACATTATTGGATAGACAATTCTCTAAAAACGTTAGATCTCCGTAGCTTGTTTTCATTGTACTGAATATTCAAAATAGGTAACTCTTGAAATAGTTTTAGTTTTCAGCATTGTAGAAGGTTACCCTCCGAAGCGACTTAAAAACCTGGTTTTGTCGCTAGACTATTTTCACTAGCCTGTTCTGGAATGGAGTGGTAGGGTAAGCTCGTTCCATTATTGTGTAAGCAACTGGTGTTTAATTGTGGAAAATGTCTGTGCTGTAGTTAAATTACCAAAGATCGCAATTAGTGGTCCACGTCTAAAAGAAATGCGCAATCCTTTTGTAATGCGGTTGATTTCACTGACTAATGCTACGTCGATTGATTTCGTACAATCGATGAATCGAAAATGTCGTTAACATTGTCTTGATCGCTGTGGATATCGTAGTCTATGGGTTTTTGAAATTGTAATTCTTGTTCTTCTTCGAGTCGATAGCTAATCGTTATTGATCATCCATCGTGGTGAAAAGATTAGTCGCAATGTCCATGTTGCGCCGGGAAGTATATTTTCTTAATTAGACATAGTCGCCGCTCAAGGAGGCTCCTTTCATGCACCCCGTAATTGTAATTATATGTAATTACAAGTAATTGTAAGTAATTACATAGTCTGTTCGTTGCGATTTTTCGCGCTTTCCTGCTGCAGATTGTTCAGTAAGGTACCTAAGTACTTATATTTACTATATGTGAGTATTATATTAGATATCAATCTGACCACATGGCATATGAATCTGCACTTTTGAAATATTGCTATCATTAGTCTCACAGATTTACTGTATACCTATATACAATAGTATAGGATTTTTAAGCCAGACTTATTAAATATTGTGGCATATATGTAGTTATATACATTTGTATACAGATATTGTGTTGTAACGCGTTGATTTATGACGTGCTAGGCGGCAAAGCTATCTTGGTGATGCTGTGTCTTTTCATTGTTAGTAATCTGAAGGTGAAACAAATATTCATCTCCCCTAGTGCGTACACGTTATGGCGCTAGTTTCCACACGGGTTTCTAAAAGCTCGGTATAATACACTCGTATATCGTTTAGAAAGATAAACAAATATATGTTCCTCGAGGAGAATTTTTCATAGTACCTAAGCTACGAGTAATTTCCTAGTAAATATTATAGTGATTGCTGTCAGTAAATACCGACTGAAACGTGATGTCGCTCTGAAAAAAATTATGTGAAAAAGCAATTTTATTAGTTCTCGATTCCCCTTTTTACACGTAACACATTTTTAGTCAATGCATTATTGACATGGGTTCTTATCCTTGGAGTATCACAACCTTTTTTAGAGGATTTTGAAACGCTTACAAAGTCGGATCCTTACATTGTGGGAAAATGGCACATGCCGCATTAAAAGTTCGGCTGTTTTGGGCTAGGCCTCGATGGCGGTGAGTGAATGAAGGCGGGGGCGGCGGCTCCGCGCAGCCTCCGACGCTCGCCGTAGCCAGTCGACGCCGCGCCGAGCGAGCCCACCGACGCGCCGCTGCGGCCGCTCGCTCAAAACACGTCTCAACTAACCTAACAGTGACAGACAAACGTGCTAACTTTATCACTGTAAGTAGCGATCGTAGCGGGGTGCGTTGCTGAAATCAGTGCGAACGGACCTGTCGGCCTTCTCGTACACGACTGATAAAATTGAACGTTGCCGCTATCGTCGACCTATTCCTGTTACGTTTTTTGCGTCGTTACACTACAATTACGGCCTTTAATGCGGCGAAATGTGAATATTGTGCCCGTACACTTACCTGGCCTGTCTATCAACCGGTGCGTAGGCGGCTTCAGGTTTGATTGATGTGCGGCACCAATGACAAATTTTGTTGTTACATTTTCCTCATTTTGCAACGTTGTCTAATGTCAGCAAACGTTTTGTATTACGCCAAGAATTTTATTTCATATTTATTACAATCATTATTGACGATAGTTACAATTGACTCAATTCACATACACCATTGCGGTTATGAGTGAAAGAAAAAAAACACAAGTATCAGGCCGAAACTTGTTCGATTCTCCTGCCAGTTGGCAAGCCGTCGACATTTAGAACTCTCTTTGTCGACTACTGCCTACATATCGAGCAGGATCTCAACTAAGGTTGCGATAACGATCCTAATCTCTGGATGTGAATCATTTAGACTCTGAAGGCGCAATTTCTGTTTAGGTATTATTTGGTTCGATTGAGATATTTGCATATAAGTTACAAATTTGTTATTAAACTTTGTTTATATATATAAATGGTACGTATATATGTTTCTATACATGTATGTAACGACGTATATGTAGGGTGCGAATTTAAGAAATGAAATAATGTGTCATAGTCCTTCGAAGAGCCAATAATATTCAATTAAATAGAAATCATTTTTGTTAAATTTAATTCGCCTCTCAAATATATAACCTCATTACGTTACCCTCTTCGTGGGAGCTTTCGTTGATACGTCTCCGTAGAAATATCTAATGCGGGCGTCGCTCTCCTAACTTCGCAGAATTTCAATTTTATCCTGTGGTGGGCGTCAGGTGTCAGTTTCATATTTATTGAATATTGATATAAATTTTCACCCCAATGCAAAATAATTTCCTCTTAACAATTTTGTAGTTTCAATCATACTATATGTAACTGCCATAGAACATAGATTGTTCCTTTTCTGTTATTGTAGAGTCACTAAAACTTTTAGTTTTTTGAGCTATTGCAAATTATTATGTTCGGTAATTGACTCCTTGCTCGAGTAGTTACAAACGCGACTGCTGGTTGTAAGGTCCCGGGTTCAAATCAAGGTTCAGGTGCAATTGGAGTTTTCTAACATTACCTGCTAATAGTTGCTCGGAGTCAGGATTTGTGTCCGGTGTATGGTAATAGTCTCAGCACCTATTCCACAGTGCGACGTAAACATAACGGGTGAAACGTGGAAGTGTTCTACATTCCTCGTCCTACTTCTTCGGGGATTACATACATTTTTAATTATCTTAATTCAGTAAATGTAATAAGTCAATTTTATTAATTTATCATATTTCGCTTATATTTCTCCAAAGGTGTAAGCAGGGGGAGGGTAGTATATTCTTACGATTTACAATGTGAAACATCCCACTATGGAATAGAGTTCTATTATCATACAATGAGCACGGATCTAGATTGCGCGCTAAAACTGAATTTTTTGAGAAGTTCACGCGATCCTGCTATCGCAACCGGTACCTCTAGCAGCCGTTAGAGTAATCAATTAATATTAGTAAATTAAAAAAAATTCTGATGAATTAACTCAATTTAAAAAGAATTGATTTATGGACTTGTCTCCCTTATAATAACTTTCATTTGCACAGGTAAGCGATGAATATCTAGCAGTTTCGGATTTGCTAAATTCATATCGTACTAATTGGGCCTCTTTGACGCGTGAGTTTTGAACATGGTAACAGACCAGCGCGAGCCGCCCAGTCAATAGTATTCTCGTTGGCTAGCTCATTGACATTGTAGTACGGGAGGCTACGATGCTAAATCGGGATTTATTCGAGCGTCATAGAGACCTATTGGGTTGTGAAGCTTAGATGATGAAAAGAAAAAT